>SJYA01000597.1:2265671-2290287 GCA_006410615.1 Neotragus moschatus | reverse complement strand
GATAGGGGACATGGCGGGGGGCTGGGGGAATGAAATGGTGCAGATGATAATGTGAGTGTGGGGAACTGAGTGTGGGGAGCTCAGGGAGCGGCAGGTGAAGCTTGGCTCCTTCTCCCACCACCCACTCCTGCTGTGCAGTCTGGTTCCTAAAAGGCCATGGACTGGTACCCGTCCATAGTCTGGGGGTTGAAAAGTGAAAGTTAGTTGCACAGTCATGTCCAACTCTTTGGGATCCCATGGAGTATAGCCTGCCAGGCTCCTCTGTCCATGGAATCCTCCCGGCAAGAATACTGGAGTGAGTTGCCAGTTAGGGACCCATATTATAAGCGAAACCTGGACATTTCCATTCCCTTTGCCAATGATTGTTTTAAGAATTAACCTGTGACTCAACTCTATCCCTGGTAGGACTTCCCTGGTAGCTCAGATGATAAAGAATCTGCCTGCAACAGGAGACCTGGGTTCAATCCCTGGGTCGGGAAGATCCTCTGGAGAAGGGAATGGCTACCTACGCCAGTATTCTTGCCTGGAGAATTCCGCAGAGGAGCCTGGCGGGCTACAGTCTATGGGATCGCCAAGAGTCAGACACTACTAAGTGACTACCACGCACACAATTCTGTCCAGTAAGACCAAGTTGACATTTGTATAGCTGATGAGGATTTGATCAGAGCTGGAATTTAGGGTGCTGAATTTGTGTCATGCTGACATCTGTTTGCTCTGTCGGGGTGTCTGTTATTACTATAAATCAGATGAGAGGAAGTGCTGAACTAAGATGAGACTGGAAAAAGAGCAAACTGCATTGCAGAGGATGAGGTAAAAGAAGGTTTCACAGGTGACCCTGACATGTTGAGTCAGGGTGACTGTAAGAAAGTAAGTGCTGTTGCTATGGATAGTAGGTTTGTGGGTGTTTAGGATGCTCAGGGATGTTTCAAACCCTTCAATTTGGGATATACGACCTAAGGACAGACCATCCAAATAAATGTGGGTCTTAAGCGACACTTTGAGTTCAGTCAAAATATAATGTGAACAACAAATGCATGCCACATGTATAATTTTAAGTTTTCTACTAGTGTAATATTTTAAAAAATGTTTTTTAAAAAGTAACAAGAAATAAATGATGCTAAGTTTAATAATGTATTTTAAAACACTATATAAATATATCATCATTTCACTATATAATCATTACCTATCCCAACGTCCCAATTTTCTGCAGCCACATTTGAAGCGCTTAATAGCTGTGCATGTCTAGAAAGACCAATTTAGGAGCTGGTAATAAAGTCAGCACCTTTCTTTGCTTGCAAGTGTGAACCTGTTTGGGGGTTGTTCCTGCTTTTTTATTGCTGTTATGAACAGTGCTGTCATGAACGGTCATACACACAACCTCAGGTGCAGGAATTCAAGACAGTGCATTCGTGGGAGTGGGGCTTCTGCAAGGGAACAGGTGAGACGGACTTTGATTGTCTTCTGAGGTGGCTGCTCCAGCCCCTGCACCTGGTGGTACTGTGTGCAAGAGTCTATATCGCTCCCCATCCTTGCCAACATTTGGAAAAGTCATGCTTCATTTTTCTCAAACTAGTGAATATAAAATGGTTTCTTTGTCATGCCATTCATTTCTCCGATGAACTAACGAGCTTGAATATCTTTTCTGATGTGTAGGAATCTTCACTTTTTTTCTCTCCTGTGGAAATCACAAATATTTATTCATTCAAATATAAATATATTATGTATATGATAGATGTCATACATTAATATATTCACATATGTGTCACATACTCATTCACAGATGTTTATTGAACACAACCTGCTAATTATTAGTCTAGGTACTGGGGAAATAGTGGGGGAAAAGGTATTGGCCCAGATCCTACCTTCATGGAATTTACATTCTGGTGTATGTGCAGTGACTGGGTAGAGACCCAGAAGGGTAAAATGCTATCTGTCATATGTTAGTGCTGGGTTTACGTCTGACTCAGCTATTTTATGTCATTAAATCTTGGTTTCTGCAATTATAAAAATGAGATGGCAGTAGTATTTATCTTCTATTATTTATTAAAAGCGTATGAAGAACTTGACACAGTGTCAGGCAAATTGTAAGGATTCAGAAACTGCTAGTGGCAATAATAATAATGCTAATAATATGTAACTGCTATTTTCCCTTTCTTGCTTCTATCTTTTCTTTTTTATTTTTATTTTTTTAATTTTTTTCCATCTCAGGTGTACATGAGTTCCCAATCTTGAACCCCCCCCACCTTATCTTTTCTTAAATAGTCTTTTTTTTTTTTTAGTTACAACTGCCAAAGTTTAAGATTACATGTTTTGCCTGACAAGGACCAAGAGCCAGAGAATACGTATTTTTTAAAAAATCTGACTCATGTTGAATAGGCAAAAATGTGGGAAAATCCAGAGAGATATCTTATATAATTCAGGGCTGTGTTCTGTGAGTATAAATGTTGCTTGAATTAATCATTTTAATCCAACCACCAACTTATTGTAAACTAACCGTGTGCAAAGAACCATGTGGGGAGATGCATATGACTTTATTAATCTTTGGAATAATAATATGTCCCTTTTTCTTAGATAATGATGTTGAAAATGATCTTCAATCACACGTCAGTTGAACACTGCAAGACATACACAGAAAATCAGGATGAGTGCAACTTCTTCTTAATAGCTGTTCGCCTGGCTTCACTGAACCAGATCTTGGATCCCTGGGTTTATCTGCTGCTAAGAAAGATCCTTCTTCAAAAGTTTTGCCAGGTAGCAAATGCTGTCTCCAGCTACTTTAATGATGGACCTAAAGTGCCGCCTATCTCACTATCCAATGAAATAACACACAGGAGCATGAAAGAGAACACTTAATCAACTTGCATGTTCATAGCTTTTGGCAAAAAATAGCCCTAAATCTTACTGTGAATTTAGGCATCTCTGGCATGCCGCTATTTATGCATTGAAGTAGAATTTTTGATATAAGGCCTAAATGGTCTCAGAAGCATAAATAATAATCCCCTATATACCAAAAGTATTGAAACACAAGCAAAGGAAAATAGATTAATAACAGTCTAGTGTTTGGGGATCTCTTCCATATGTAGCTGAATGTGTGATTATTTATTAGGTGAAAGCACTTCTTTTGTTTTTATAAATGATCTTGGTCTGTGATGGGAGGCATGTAGGGATAGTTAATATTCTATGGGGAATTCAACACACAGGTATTTGAAGACAAGACAACAGTTTGTTTTTGCTCAAAGGCCTTGGTCTTCTGCTTTCTCTTTTATTCTCTCTCTTTCTCTCTGTGTCACTTTTATTCCCCTTAAATTTTTAAAAAATGTTGATTTAGGATGAAAAAATGCATAACATATTCACAGTATTCATTGATACTGATGTTATTTAAATGTCATTCAATATGCAAATTAGCTGCTAACCTTACAGAGTCTGTTTTGGTTGGGTTGGTAATTAGTTTATTCATATCTGAATAAGTCAGTTAATTCCATTTATTTCAAACATGACAATTTGTGAACATCCAAATTGTTAAATGTTCTTCCTTTAGATTACATTTTTAATTCCTACAAGCCTGGAGAAGATTCATGAAACTGTATTTGGGAGTCAGTGAAGTGATTTTTTTCAAAATTCTATTTAAGGACTGATCTGAGCCCTAAATATAGGTACTTTGGCGAATTATTTTCCCTGATTTTTCCACCCAAAGTATTCTCTTCAATCTTTTGTGTATTTAAATACTAACACCTATTCTAAGACCAGTAAATATTTTAAAGCTTCCATAAAGACTTTCCATAGTTTAGCCTATTTATAGGATAAGGAAATTATAATATTGATACCTCACAGCACTTTCTCTGCCCTCTCTTCAAAGTTTCTACCTAAATATTATTAAAATGTATCTCTTATTATGTGCACAAACCTTGACAGCTAAGCTTGATATCTTTTTGGCACAAGTAGGTCACTACATTAAATTTTGAGAATTACACTTAAAAAAATAAAAGCAACTCCCCAACAAACACAACAATCTTTCAAATCAGACCTACATAAAATGTTCTTTGTACTCTTTAGACCATTTGTTTTGCAAACTTACTGTTTCTCATTCAGAGTTTAACTTGCTTTTTCCTTTATTGTTTTCCCAGTTTTAAGAAACTTGAAATTTATTTATACTCCTTTATAGTAACTACATTTTTGTATGTGTATTCAGTAGGCATCTGGGGAAGAATTAATTTTAAGAGGTGCAAAATATCTATTAGATTAATATGTTTACCAGGCTAAGTCAATTAGGATGAATCAGTTTAAATGTTCATGTCAAACTGAGTGAGAAGGCAAAATCTGCTGAGAGTACTTATGTAACTCATGGTGGTTCCACTAGTCTAGGTTTTGGGAAAAAAAATGATGACAAATAACCTATACTAAAAGGACATTTAAAAATTTCTCTATACCATAGAATTGAATAATTCTTTTTTAAAAAGTATACTTAAATGACCTTATAATTAAGAGGCTTTAGGCCCTAGGTTTAGATACATACACAGCATAGATTCGAGTAGTGTGAGCTTGAATGGGTTATTTCTTCCAGCACCTTGCAATTGGAATATAGAAAGTGTTCAGTGACTATCTGTTCAGTGAATGAGTGAATAATTATCTGCCAAAACCAAGTGCACATCAGTGGGGTCCCACTATATGGTTGAAGTGCCTCGTGACTTTACAGACCATTGAGGTGATAAAGTAAATGAACTCTGCTTGTTTAATTACAGAAATACAAATTTATCTTCAAATGTTCAGCATTATATTGCTTCATAACGAAGTACATCATTTGTATTAATAATTTGAGAAACTACTACTCCCAAGTGGTAATTGAGATAACAGTCAAAGAAATATCACTTTTCATCCAATCACATAAATTCATAAAGACAAAACAACCTAAAACTCATGCTTAACTCTGGAATAGTTTCCTGCCCAGGGATAGGTGGCAGTTTTTGAACAAGCTTGAAAAGGAAGTGGAAAGGAAGAATTACGTAAACAGCAGATGATGTGTTAGTACATGAAAAACCTGGTAAGAAATGTTAGTCCTAAATGATATTGGCCTTTGGATGATAGTTGAGGTTAGATTTCAGGATATTCAGAAGCCCTAAATGTGGTAAGGAAGGAAACATCTAAAATCACTGCAGAAGAGTATATCGGTTTCCAAGTTTAAGTTCCTTAGTCTTTAAGTTCACTCGAGTATACTTAGTTTTGAGCAGAAAAAAAATGCATGCAAAAATTATGACAATCCCAGAACTTCTCAATACTGGTTTTAAAAAATGGAGACCTAGAAAACCAAATAAAAAGAAGTGAATGCAATGTAAAAATAGATGTAATATCGACTATTGTAGATTTTACAAAGCTATTCGATTTTCCACACAGTGAATTTATTCAGCTATGTTGTATCACAGAAGAGAATGATGACATGTCAACCAATAAGAACAGTTTACTTTTCAAATGAAATAAGTATGGTAGGTATCTTTAAAATATTTTAAATTGAAGAAATTAAATGTGTTATCCAAGGATTTAGCAAATCTGCCTAAGCTATATACCAAGTCATTTTAAGTAAACATAAGCATTTAATCATGCCAGATTCAAATGTTTGCCAATTTAATGCCACATATATATACTGAACACTTATTTATTATATAAAAAACCTCTTGACCATGTTATGGAATAAAATTTTAGAAGCTCATGTAAAAGTCAACTGTAAAAGACCCTGAGAACACACTGGCATTGAGTAATAGACAAACTAAAAACTCTGACAAAACAGTATATTCATAAAGTGGACAATCTGTGGCAGTATTCTTAGATTTTCAAGAATTAGGCCTTTTATTTAATACTTTGTATGTTTTTATTGGTTTTGACCCTAGATTGGTGATCTGTTTTCAGTCTTCCCCATGTCGATAATCATAGCCCTTTTGTACTGGGATTAAGTCAGCTAAGAAAATAGAAAAATCTTATTCTTTGAAATTTTAAACACATATACTGCCCATTTGTTTTCATACTCTATTCCCAAAGCTTCTTTTGAAATATGCAGGTTACTAGAAGGTGAGTGACACAGAGAGTCTGTAGAGTATTTATTACTACAAACATATTAAAAGTTTATTGTGGAATAACTAAAGTTTCCATGATTTACCTCTGTAAAAAGTTTAGGTCATCAAGCATGCCATATCTTCACAGCTGCTTGTTTATTGCTGTCTTTGTGATTGTGTATGTCTCAAATCTACTAAAGCTGAGGTCTAAATGAGTGAACAGAATTGTTCAATGAATGAGATTATATCATTTTTTAAATAAAGAGTATTTAATACTGTGGCTATATTGACAGAACTGTTTTCTGAGTTGCAATACAATGTTAATAAGAGGTGACATACATCTATGATGTTTCATAATGGAGGTTATGATATAATCTATTTACAAAATTTGAAAATCAAACTAAAACTCACATGCACATTTGTTAAGAGGGTGCTGTCAGTTCAAAACTCTAAGACAACTAACAGGTAGTGATTACATATGAATCATGAAACAGAGAATTATGGCAGATTTAAAAATTAGAACTTCATTATACTGGTATCATGTATATGGATACTAAAGAAAGTAAAAAGATCAGTACAGGGTGACTTTGTTCTCACAGTGACAAATGGAAACTGAAACTGCACATCTGTGAAAGACTTCAGCACTTCTAGAAGTAAGGTTGTTTTTTTTTTTCCCCCAAAGGAAGTCAACAATTAGTTTTTAAATCAAATGGAATTATATCTTCAAAACATGCTGCTTTACACTTTCTTTCTCACTCTTCCCTACTCTCTACTCTTTTAAATAATGAAAGAGCACCGAATTTTAATTTTATGGAGTCTCTATTTTATAAGTCTTAAGTGAGGATTCTACTTAAAGGCTTGCCATTTATACAAGTTGAGTTGTAAACTANATGCTGCTTTACACTTTCTTTCTCACTCTTCCCTACTCTCTACTCTTTTAAATAATGAAAGAGCACCGAATTTTAATTTTATGGAGTCTCTATTTTATAAGTCTTAAGTGAGGATTCTACTTAAAGGCTTGCCATTTATACAAGTTGAGTTGTAAACTATTACATTATGATACCACAAGCCTACTACATTTTGATTCTCTAGAAATCCATTCAATCAGGTATATACCATATTTGCTCATATATAGATTACACATTTTTTAATTGAGAATGAAAATTATTCTATTTTGAGAAATTTTATATCAATTTGTTTTAAATTGTAAACAACTCATATATCTACTGAAATGCTAATTTCTTCATTAGAAAGAAGATTGTTTCCCTGGCTCCATTGTCTCTAGCCTGTTTATCCATTTTCTCATGGAGAGAAAGTAACAAAAATATTTACTATTGGTGAAGCTGGGATTGTTTTTAAGAGAGAGAATGGTTTCACATTTCTAATGTGCTAATGTACTAATCTATGAAACAGATCTGAGTCTGTTTTTTAATATCTGCTTTAATGAAATAATTTTATTTTGGGAGTAAAGATAAGAAGGAAAGAGATTAACATCAGGTACAATTAGGTTTTCAGGCTTATCAAGCATTTTAGAGATGATAGCACTTCTAAAATTTTTTGATCAGCTCTTAAACTTCTTTGTCAGTTGCTTTACTTTTTTTTCTTCTTCTTTTTTTTTTTTTGGCCTCACCCCGCAGCATGTGGGATCCTAGTTCCCCGACCAGGGATCGAACCCGGGTCCCCTGCATTGGAAGCACGGAGTCTTAACTACTGGACCACCAGGGAAGTCCCTGTCAGTTGCTTTAGAATTAGAATAGTTTGGCTTTTTAATTAAAGTGAATCAGATATCTAGCCAAAAGCTTGCCAATCACCAGACTTTAATATGAAACTAGTTTCTTTCTATGGTTTTCAATTTCTGTAGAAATCAAACCTGTAATGTTTAGCAGAAGAAAATGCATATGACTTACTGATGGACCTCAATGTTCTTTCAGCTTTTGAAAGGACACTTCTATGGACTAGATATGGAGGGTGGGACAGAGAACAAAGACAGAGATGAAGGAAAACCTATATATTTCCAACTTGTCAAGATTCTTCATCCTTTTAGGCCATTTCACAGAAGCAAGGAGAGGAAGGGGCCACATTTATCTTCATACACTTGAGCATCTATAGGACAAAGTGAGGAGTGGCCAGTGTTCTTTTCTGTAAAAGCAAATGTTTAATTCACTCAAGTCATCACTGACTACCAAACTCTTTTTCTTCCCAAGCCTCCTATATATAGATAGAATATCTTACTTTCTCCATCTTCTTTAACAAAACAATTTTGTACAGATAGCATAAAGTTGAACATTTCTGTAAGCAAGCAAATTAAAAATAGGCACCGATTATCTTAATCTATTTACAACAAATGAATATATTAATTTCAATGTATCTAAGTGAGAATTGAAGTCACTGACACTTTAATAAATGATGTAAAGCTCAGTATAAAAATTGTATGTTTCTCCACCTCTCTTACTCAGCATTCCATTCCAGTGGGTTAAGTGGGAAGGTATACTTTTATCATCTTTATGTAAAATTTTCTGAGTTATGTTAAGTATATCTAAACATATCTTCCACTATGTTTGAAAGGGTAGTCTTCAATATTGTAGATACAAAGAATAAAAGACTGAAAAGTACATCAGAATTTTGATGGCATTCAAGTCATAGCTAGTCTATGTATTTAACAAATGTATGTTATTTATGTTGTGTATGTCAATGGAAAATAAAGTTGAATGTTCTGAAATGGCCCTGTCTTTCTTTCCTGATGCCAACTCATGTCAGGAATGTTTTGCTGATAATTGCATTAAGAATTTTGCTGAAATCCTATTAGATTTGCTTTATCAAAATAATAGCACAATATAATGCAATCAGTTCAGTTCAGTCACTCAGTCATATCTAACTCTTTGCAACCCCATGGACTGCAGCAGATCAGGCTTCCCTGTCCATCACTAACTCCTGGAGTTTACTCAGACTCATGTCCATTGAGTCCGTGATGCCATCCAACCCTCTCATCCTCTGTCGTCCTCTACTCTTCCTGCCTTCAATCCCTCCCAGCATCAGGGTCTTTTCAAACGACTAAATTCTTCACATCAGGTGGACAAAGGATTGGAGTCTCAGCTTCAACATCAGGCTTTCCAGTGAATATTCAGGACTGATCTCCTTTAGGACGGACTGGTTGGATCTCCTTGCAATCCAAGGGACTCTCAAGAGTCTTCTCCAACACCACAGTTCAAAAGCATCAATTCTTCGACACTCAGCTTTCTTAGAGTCCAACTCGCACATCTATATGTGACTACTGGAAAAACTATAGCTTTGACTAGATGGCCTTCTGTCACCAAAGTAACGTCTCTGCTTTTTATGTGCTATCTAGGTTGGTCATAGCTTTTCTTCCAAGGAGCAAGCATCTTTTAATTTCATGGCTTCAGTCACCATCTGCAGTGATTTTGGAGCCCAAGAAAAGAAAGTCTGTCACTGTTTCCATTGTTTCCCCATCTATTTGCCATGAAGAGATGGGATCGGATACAATGATCTTAGTTTTCTGAATGTTGAGTTTCAAGCCAGATTTTTCACTCTCCTCTTTCACTTTCACCAAGAGGCTCTTTATTTCTTCTTCACTTTCTGCCATAAGGGTGGTGTCATCTGTATATCTGAGGTTATTGATATTTCTCCCAGAAATCTTGATTTCAGCTTGTGCTTCATCCAGCCTGGCATTTCTCATGATGTACTCTGCATATAAATTAAATAAGCAGGGTGACAATATACAGCCTTGATGTACTCCTTTTCCTATATGGAACCAGTCTGTTTTTCCATGTCTGGTTCTAACTATTGCCTCTTGACTTGGATACAGATTTCTCAGGAGGCAGGTCAGGTGGTCTGGTATTCCCGTCTCTTGAAGAATTTTCCACAATTTGTTGTGATCCACACAGTCAAAGGCTTTGGAGTAGCCAATAAAGTAGAAGTAGATGTTTTTCTGGAACTCTCTTTCTTTTTCTATGACCCAACAGTTGTTGGCAACTTGATCTCTGGTTCCTCTGCCTTTTCTGAATCCAGCTTGAACATCTGGAAATTCTTGGTTCACATGCCTTTGAAGCCTTGCTTGGAGAATTTGGAGCAATACTTTAATGGCATGTGAGATGAATGCAATTGTGCAGTAGTTTGAACATTCTTTGATATTGCCTTTCTTTGAGATTGGAATGAAAACTGACCTTTTCCAGTCCTGTGGTCAGCTTTCCAAATTTATTGACATATTGAGTGCTGCACTTTCACAGCATCATCTTTTAGGATTTGAAATAGCTCAACTGAAATTCCACCACCTCCCCTAGGTTTGTTTCATAGTGATGCTTTCTAAGGCCAACTTGACTTCACATTGCAGGATGTCTGGCTCTAGGTGAGTGATCACGCCATCGCAGTNGGTCAGCTTTCCAAATTTATTGACATATTGAGTGCTGCACTTTCACAGCATCATCTTTTAGGATTTGAAATAGCTCAACTGAAATTCCACCACCTCCCCTAGGTTTGTTTCATAGTGATGCTTTCTAAGGCCAACTTGACTTCACATTGCAGGATGTCTGGCTCTAGGTGAGTGATCACGCCATCGCAGTTATCTGGGTCATGAAGATCTTTTTTCTATAGTTCTGTGTATTCTTGCCACCTCTTCTTAATATCTTCTGTTTCTTTTAGCTCCATACTGTTTCTGTCCTTTATTGTGCCCACCTTTGCATCAAATGTTCCCTTGGTATCTCTAATTTTATGCCTATTCATGTTATAATACAACTTTTTTGCTTTTAGTACAAAAGCACATTTATAAATTATCCTAACTTTAATTATCTTACTGTTGATTTACATATACTCTATAGGCAGCCAACAAAAGCACTGTCCTTGTTCATAGTCAGCTCCTTTAGTAGATTTGTACGTGGGTATTGGTGTGAGCTGACTACTAGTTGAGATGAATGTTGGACTACCTCACTACCCTGTTCATGTGTTCATTAAGTTCACTCTACTTTTTCCTCCTTTGGTGAAGGAAGAAGTTCTGTAGAACACAGGCTGCAAAGCCGGGCTTATTAAAAGTAGCATGTCAACCTTGCTGTCTTTCCTCTAAGAAAAGGCATTTAGGGAGAGCTCTGACGTAACGCCCCAACTAGATCTTATGATCTCCACAGTCTTTGTCTTGTGGCATTTCAGGTAAACATCATTATGGCTATCTTCTGGTAGGCCAAGAATTTCCGCTAAAATGCTGATGATCCTACATACCAGGAATGAGACGTTGCTCACTTTCATGTCCTTGGAGGACAGGCAGCCAGACATCCTTAGATATTTGGCTGCACTGGATCTATAGCTACAGCGTGCAGAATCTTTAGCTGCGGCATGTGAGCTCTTAGTTGTAGGTGTGGGATCTAGTTTCCCAACCAGGGATTGAACCCAGGTTCCCTGCATTGGGAGTGGAGAGTCTTGGTCATTGGATCACGAGGGCAGTTCCCTAAAACAGTCTTGAGTAAACCTATTTTGGAGGTAGGTACTCAGAATCCAAGCCAGTGCTCCAGCCTTGTTCTTTTCTTCCACATATATTTGCTGTGTACATATAATGTGCTAAGCATTCTAGTAAGTGTGAAGACACAAGGATTTTAAAATAAACAAACATGGCTTTCAGTGAATTTATAATCTAGTAGGGGAACGGGAAGTAATTTGAACAGAGCTGCTATTGGGGTAAGCCTATAAGTATTACGTGGGGAAGGTGATGATGAAATAGGAAATAGTTTCGTGTAGGAGGTTACATTTAATTTGCCTTTGGGTTCCTGTGTATCTCAGTTGGTAAAGCATCTGCCTGCAGTGCGAGAGACTGGATTCAATTCCTGGGGTCAGGAAGTTCCTTTGGAGAAGGAAATGGCAACTCACTCCAGTATTCTTGCCTGGAGAATCCCATGGACAGAGGAGCCTGGCATGCTACAGTTCAAGGGGTCGCAAGAGTCAGACATGACTTAGTGCTATGTGTTTTTTTTTTTTTTTTTGGAGAAAGGAGTTGGTGTTAACCAGGAAGGCAGAGGCACATTTTAGAATAGTTTTTTACTACACTCTGCCCAAAGCAGTACAATTTGCAAGACATTCAAACTGATTAAATTCTACTGGCCCACTAAAAAACGTGGTTCTGAATAGTGCATGCTTCTGTAATCTTGCAGAGTGGGGGAAAGGTCTTAGGACAGGATTTCTGAACTATTGGCCCATTGGGGCAGAGAATTCTTTTGGAGGGGTACAGTATCTTATACATTGTAAGCTGTTTAGCAGCTACTTATTGGATGCCAGTAATATTGCCCTAGTTGTGGCAATCAAAAATGTCCCCAGGTATTGCCAAATGCACCCTAGAAGACATATTGGCTCATAGTTGAGAGTCTCTGCCTTAGGGCAAGGGCCATGGTCACCAAGAGGAGGCTGTGTGTGAGGGTTTGCAGGACAAGGTCGTCTGTGGGATCTTGGTCCAGACAGGCACCATTCTGGCTTTTCCCAAGGCAGTAAGCACTAGAATGTCAGTTTGTGTCTGAATGCACAAAAATGTGGTGCTACCAGTACAACAATGCCTGGATCACCATGGGCCCTGATCCACTTCCGTAATCACATAAACCTATTCACAAAAGAAGAGGTACAATTTCTTAGAAAGTATCATTTTTCCATTGATGCGCCATTCCTTATTTTGTTCTTGATAAGAGGGCCTAGGGTAATATGTCTCTCAAGATGATATCTAAAGACAGTCCATTTCTCCCGGGACCTTAAAAAATCTGTTAAGATTCCTCTTAATTCAGTTTACATTTCTAGGTAAGGTACTTTAGCTAGAGAGACTAATTTACCAAATTTTGTCTTTAATGGAATTTTTTCACATCTGGTCTATCTTACAGAGTTGTAAGAGCTTTATTTAATGTGAGATATGATTTTTAATAAAGAGCAGTCAAATTTGGGGCAAATCAGCCTATGCCTTTCTGAGTTTGTGCCAGTCTGCAATATTTCAAGTATGAAGCTATTACCATACATTTTGCTGACAGAGTTCAAGTCCTGTGCTCTACATCTAAAATTTAAACTCTCAGTTCAGTTCAGTTGCTCAGTCATGTTTGACTCTTTGTGACCCCATGAACCACAGCACACCAGGCCTCCTTGTCCATCACCAAACCTCAGAGTTCACCCAAACTTATGTCCATTGAGTTGGTGATGCCATCCAACCCTCTCATCCTCTGTCGTCCCTTTCTCCTCCTGCCCTCAATCTTTCCCACCATCAGGGTCTTTTCAAATAAGTCATCTCTTTGCATGAGGTGGCCAAAGTACTGGAGTTTTAGCTTCAACATCAGTCCTTCCAATGAACACCCAGGACTGATCTCCTTTAGAATGGACTGGTTGGATCTCCTTGCAGTCCAAGGGACTCTCAAGAGTCTTCTCCAACACCACAGTTCAAAAGCATCAATTCTTTGGTGCTCAGCTTTCTTTATAGTCCAACTCTCACATCCATACATGAATACTGGAAAAACCATAACCTTGACTAGACAGACCTTTGTTGACAAAGTAATGTCTCTGCTTTTTAATATGCTATGTAGGTTGGCCATAACTTTCCTTCCAAGGAGTAAGTGTCTTTTAATTTCATGGCTGAAGTCACCATCTGCAGTGATTGTGAAGTCTCCAAAAATTAAGTCAGCCACTGTTCTTCCATCTATTTGCCATGATGTGATGGGACCGGATGCCATGCNTTGTTGGCAAAGGAATGTCTCTGCTTTTTAATATGCTGTCTAGGTTGGTCATAACTTTCCTTCCAAGGAGTAAGCGTCTTTTAATTTCATGGCTGCAACTACCATCTACAGTGATTTACATTATGCCCCCTTTAATAAATTATAGCCTTCTACATATTTCCCAGCATTCACCAGTATAGATGCACTTCATATCCATAAGGCTTTAGTTTTCTCTCTCCTACCCAACTTTTTCTCCCTTACAGACACATAATTTTACCCAAACATTATCTATAAAACTGCTTTTAATTTTGTCCTTCTCTTTAATCACATGTCCAAAATACTGTAAGACTAGTCTGAAGAGTGGATTTGGTTTGCATTTAGGAATGAGGAAGCAAAGTTAAGTGCTTTAAAGCTTCATAAAGCATTCATGACATGGGTCTGATTTTGTAAATAAAGTATTTACAGACTTGAAGGTAGGAAAGAACATGCTTGTAGGGGCAATTTCCTTCGGTCAGGCCAGTAGCTGCGGATTCTATGGCCTATCAAAAACATGAGGGTCATCATGTTTTGGGAGGTAGTTTGGGACTGGGGAATGGAACTGATTTATTTGTCAGGATAAAGGATTAATGAGGATGTGAGATCTAGCTGTGGTAAAATCAAAGCAGAGACAAAGACTTGATTCTCATGGCTCCTGAGTAGCCCAGGAAATCAATCACCTGCTGTGATATCAGAGGGGACTTCTTATTACAGCAGCTCCACAGTGGTCACTTGAGCTCAAACCGTATGTCTTAAATGAAAAGGCTTCAGTACAACCTACCCATTTGTTTATACTGTCTTCATAATGCACCACCATGAATCAGTGAGGCTACAGAACAAGTTCTAACGGCAAAAATAATTTAAAATACAGAAGAGCTGACATCTACTTGCATATCATATGTGAAATAACATGATATAATATAAAACAGCTGCTTTATTTAAAAAAAAAAAAAAAACTGCTTTGCTGCTCAAAACTCCAGACAAATCCATACAGTAAAAATAGTCTTTATAAATCTGTGCTGGATTTCCTCAAAGTTTGANGGAGGAGAAGGGGGCAACAGAGGATGAGATGGCTGGATGGCATCACTGACTCGATGGACATGAGTTTGGGTAAATTCCAGAAGTTGGTGATGGACAGGAAGGCCTGGTGTGCTGCAATTCATGGGGTTGCAAAGAGTCAGACACAACTGAGTGACCGAACTGAACTGAAGAGAGATTATTGATGCTTCTGAACTGTGGTGTTGGAGAAGACTCTTGAGAGTCGCTTGGACTGCAAGGTGATCAAACCAGTCGATTCTAAAGGAAATCAGTCCTGAATATTATTTGGAAGGACTGACACTAAAGCTGAAGCTCCAATATTTTGGCCACCTGATGAGAAGTGACTCATTGGAAAAGACCCTGATGCTGGGAAAGATAGAAGGCAGGAGGAGAAGGGAACAACAGAGGATGAGATGGTTGGTTGGCATCACTGAATTGATGCACATGAGTTTGAGTAGGCTCTGGGAGTTGGTGATGGACAGGGAAGCCTGGAGTCCTGCAGTCCATGGGGTCGCAAAGAGTCGGACGTAACTGAGCGACTGAACTGAACTGAAGAGATTATCATGATCTGGGCCATTAAGTATACGTCGCTTTCAGTCCTTTTGTTTTTCATTTCTTTTTTGTTTGTTTGTTTTTCCTTTCACACTTCTTCTCGTACTTGTAAGGTAACTTAAGATCAGGCTTATTGAGAAAGTGTTTTACTTCCTAATGACAGGATCTCCTTTGAGAATTTATAAAACTCAGGACAGGCAAGAGGGAGAGCAGACCATTGTCAGCAGTGAAATGATTCTGTTTATCGCCTGTTTAATTTTGAAATTTGCTCTACCTTCTTTGGGCAAAATCCAATGCTCTTTCAGAATAGAGCGTATTTTAAAAAGGGAAATGCTGTCCCCAGTTTCTGAGTCTTTCTTCCCTTGCTGCTGGCAAGCAAAATCTATTTGGTGTATCTGACATTATATTCCTTCTCCAGTTTTCTGTTCAACTGGCTGCTCTGTTTTCCACAGAACTAGTTAGGCTGATCAAAACAGTGCAGAACATTTTGCTCAAGGGAATAATATCTCAGCAAGATCTTCAAAACTCGAATTCTATGTTAACAAGTGAATTCAAATGGTAACCCATCAATAGCAGTTTAACTTGAGACAGCGAAAAAAGATGATTGTATCTTGGAATTTATCTGTGGTCTAATTTTGCAACAATAGTCAACAATTCTCAGGCATCTCAGGGGTCAATTAACAATTATTCAGGACAGACTGACATGTCAACCCAATGATGTGTAAATATTTATTAAAAAAATTTTTTTAAATTTTTTACTAACCCAGCAGTTAACTAAACTAGATGAAATGAGTCACTGCTTAGGGCAAATGTTTGAAGGATAAATTCCCTTCTGGCTGCCAACTTTTATGTAATTTGCTTGAGAAATAGAGCCCGAAGATCTTCATAATGGTTTGTGGTTAATAATATCATAACTTAAAATAATGTGGTTTATGAACCTCATTTCAGAAAAATAAGTTTTCTTAAGAGAATGGGTTCGTGGGGGAAAAAAATGTAACAACAGTGAATGATGACATTAGTTGAAATTTCTTAATGGGAAACACCATTCTCCATTTCATTGGACAGAGAACGATCCACTCCAACTTAGAGTATTTTTCTCAGTTGTGAGAAACAACCATTTGGAAGGGAGTGTGATATCCTTGGAGAAAGTCAAGAGGCGACTAGGATGCCAAATAAATTAGTAGGAATTTCATTTGAATGAGAAGGATCATGGTCAGATTACCTTCAGAGGTATGAAAGGATAGGTTTTGGAGTCAGACCTGGATCAAACGTTGGTTTAAGTGATTCCTTAAACTCTAAGATTTTTGAATCCTATTATGAAGACTGGGATTTTTTGCACTTACTTTATAAGGTAGCTGTAAAGATTAAATGTGTAAATATTCCAGACATGTGGTGGGTATGATAAATGTGCATAAATATGCAGGGATCATTGTTATTGATATTATATTAATAGTGGCAATAGTAGCCACAGTAACAATATTAATTCCTTGAGGAATTCATAAACCATATTGGGAAGGTAGAGAAAGACATCTCAACCTCTGTAGTAATTCCTTAATATTACTATGGGAGACTTATAGCACAGATAGCATTGTGTTTGAGAGGATGGGCACTGATATTAGACTAAATATGGTGCCACATCCTAGTTCTGTTAATTTCTTAGTAGGCTGACTTTAATCAAGCTAATTAACCCAATCTTCCTAAACCTCAGTTTCTTTTAACTATAAATGAGGATAATAATTTTTTCTAAAATTTAACAGATTTATTGCAAACTGTCAATGAAACAGTACATCCAAGTGTTTACCTACTGCCTGGCACATAATAAGCACTCAATAAATGGTTATTATTATGCTACTATAAATTATGACCACCAATATTAAAATCAAGCTCAGAAGACTTTAAGTTGGCTCAGTTTCCATCTTAGGCTGAATGTCTTCACAGGCATACACATTTTATTCAAACTTCTTAAGACAGGGTAAAAAAAAAAAAAGAATGTGAATCAACTCTATGGGAAGTAGGACTAAAAAGAAAAATAAAGAAATTTAACTAAGTTTTCTTTGTGACTTTTAAGCGTATATCTTTGTGAGATAAGGAAATAATTCCAGGGACACAGAAGAGGTATTTTGTTTGTTTATTTATTTATTTCCCAATTTTATTAAGATGTAATTGACATAGAGCATTGTATTAGTTTGTGCTATACGATATAATGATTTGATACATGAATATATTGTAAAGTGATGACCACAAATAGTCTGGTTAATATTTATCACTTCAAACCATTAGAATTTTTTTCTTGTGATAAAAAATTTTTAAGATTCACTCCCAGGAACTTTCAACTATAAACATAGTACTGTATAGTCACCAGGCTGCACATTATATCCTCAGAATTTGTTTTCTTATAACTAGAGATTTTTACTTTTTGACCAACTTCATATATTTCCCCAACTCCCCACCCCTACCTCTGGTGGCCATCCATCTGTTTTCTGTTTTCTGAGTTTGGTTTTTTAGATTCTGAATATAACTGAGGTCCTAGGGTATTAGTCTTTCTCAGTCTGATTTTTCCTTACTTAGCATAATTCCCGCAAGGTCCATCTGTGTTGTTGTAAATGACAAGATTTCCTTCTTTATTAGAGTTGAGTGATATATGTGTGTATATGTGTATGTATGTATGTATATATGTATGTGTATATACATACACATATATAGAAGAAAGTTAATATACTCATCTCTTAATAGATAGATTGTTTCCATTCCTTCAGTTCAGTTCAGTCACTCAGTCGTGCCTGACTCTTGTGACTCCATGGGACTGCAGCATGCCAGGCTTCCCTGTCCATCACCAACTCCCGGAGCTTACTCAAACTCATGTCCATCAATTCAGTGATGCCATCCAACCATCTCATCCTCTGTCGACCACTTCTCCTCCAACCTTCAGTCTTTCCCAGCATCAGGGTCTTTTCCAATGAGTCAGTTCTTCACATCAGGTGGCCAAAGCATTGGAGTTTCAGCTTCAGCATCACTCCTTCCAATGAATATTCAGGACTGATTTCCTTTAGAATTGATTGGTTGGATCGCCTTATAGTCCAAGAGACTCTCAAGAGTCTTCTCCAACACCACAGTTCAAAAATATCAATTCTTTGGCATCAGCCTTCTTTATAGTCCAACTCTCACATCCATACATGACTACTGTAAAAACCGTAGATTTGACTAGACGGATCTTTATTGGCAAAGTAATGTCTCTGGTTTTTAATATGCTATCTAGGTTGGTCATAGCTTTTCTTCCAAGGAGCAAGCATCTTTTAATTTCATGGCTGCAGTCACCATCTGCAGTGATTTTGGAGCCCAAGAAAAGAAAGTCTGTCACTGTTTCCATTGTTTCCCCATCTATTTGCTATGAACTGATGGAACCAGATGCCATGATCTTAGTTTTCTGAATGTTGAGCTTTAAGCCAACTTTTCCACTCTCCTCTTTCACTTTCATCAAGAGGTTCTTTACTTCTTCTTCACTTTCTACCATAAGGGTGGTGTCATCTGCATATCTGAGGTTATTGATATTTCTCCCAGTAATCTTGCTTCCAGTTTGTGCTTATTCCAGTCCAGCATTTCACATGATGTACTCTGCATATAAGTTAAATAAGGAGCCTTAACATACTCCTTTCTCAATTTGGAACCAGTCCATTGTTCCATGTCCAGTTCTATATGTTGCTTCTTGACCTGGATACAGATTTCTCAGGAGGCAGGTCAGGTGGTCTGGTATTCCCATCTCTTTCATAATTTTCCAGTTTGTTGTGATCAACACAGTCAAAGGCTTTGGTGTAGCCAATAAAGCAGAAGTAGATGTTTTTCTGGAATTCTCTTGCTTTTTCTAGGATCCAACAGATATTGGCAATTGGATCTCTGGTTCCTCTGCCTTTTCTAAATCCAGTCTGAACATCTGGGAGTTCATGGTTCATGTACTGTTGAAGCCTGGCTTGGAGGATTTTGAGCATCACTTTCCTAGTGTATGAGATGAGTGCAGTTGTGCAGTATTTTGAACATTCTTTTGCATTACCTTTCTTTGGGATTGGAATGAAAACTGATTTTACCAGTCCTGTGGCCACTGCTGAGTTTTCCAAATTTACTGGCATATTGAGTGCGGCACTTTCACAGCATCATCTTTTAGGATTTGAAATAGTTCAACTGGAATTCCATCACCTCCACTAGCTTTGTTCATAGTGATGCTTCCTAAGGCCCACTTGACTTCACATTCCAGGATGTCTGGCTCTAGGTGAGTGATCACACCATCATAGTTGCCTGGGTCATGAAGCTCTTTTTTGCACAGTTCTTCTGTGTACTCTTGCCACCTCTTCTTAGTATCTTCTCCTTCTGTTAGGTCCATACTATTTCTATCCTTTTTTGAGCCCATCTTTGCATGAAAAGTTCCCTTGGTATCTCTAATTTTCTTGAAGAGATCACTAGTTTTTCCCATTCTATTTTTTTCCTCTGTGTCTTTGCATTGTTCACTGAGGAAGGCTTTCTTATCTCTCCTTGCTATTCTTTGGAATTCTGCATTCAAATGGGTATATCTTTCCTTTTCTCCTTGCCTTCAGCTTCCATGCCTTAGCTTTTGTAAATAATGCTGCCATGAACTTGGGAGTGCAGATATCTCTTTGGATGGTGATTTTGTTTCCATCAGATATATATCTAAAAGTGGAATTATTAGATCATATGGCAATTCTAGCTTTAATTTTTGAGGGGTACAAGAAAGTTAATCTGAAAAGTCCTTGTAACAACTGCAGGTGGGACCCTGGAAAAAATAAAAGGCATATAGGCAGAGAGGTTTGTCTCAGGATAGCAGCTTTTGTCTGAAAAGCAACAAATAGGGTCTGGTGAAATTGTTAATGCTTTCTCACAACTATCTAATATAGAGAAGTATAACACATACCTCTCTCCTCAACTTTCTAATCTATAAAGGACAATGGGGACAATGCTTTCTAGTTTATAGGCTGACTAAATCCTCGAAGAGATAATGCATGCAAACTACCCAGTATACATTAAATCATTATCATCATTACAGTCATCATTTCATGTGCAAAATCCTCATTGATTCACCACAACCAAGTAGAATAATACTTTATTTTTGGGTGACTTAAGATTGTTTATTTTTCTTCACTTGTAGAATTTTTGAACTGTGATGCATTTGGAATAAAATACAAATAAAAGACATTAAATTATTTTAAATTAAAGCAAAATTAATCTTTTTCCTTTTAGTACTTGGAATGAAGGCAATAATAAATTGGTCCTTAGTGCAACTGTTACTTCCCAGCAATGAATATATCTACAAAGAAAGAAATGAGAATATGACTATTTGTGTTGGATTTTGATAGATTTTCCCTGGAGAAGGAAATGCAACCCACTCCAGTACTCTTGCCTGGAAAATTCCATGGATGGAGGACCCTGGTGGGATACAGTTCATGGGGTTGCAAAAAGTCGGACACGACTGAGCGACTTCACTTCACTTGATAGATTTTGATCATTGATTAAGTGAATGATTGCTTGGTTTATTTAACATTCACACGTCTTCGTGTGCTGTGCGTGCTTAGCTGCTTAGGCATGTCCGACTCTTTGTGACCCCATGGACTGTAGCCCTCCAGGCTCCTCTGTCCATGGGGATTATCCGGGCAATAATACTGGAGTGGGTTGCCATGACCTCCTCCAAGGGATCTTCCCAACTGAGGGATCAAACCCAGGACTCCCTCATTGCAGGCAGAATCTTTACCGTGTGATCCATCAGGGAAGGCCACACATCTTTACTGAGACTCTATATGGGCCAGTGTCTTGGAGGACTAAGGCTTGTCATTTGGACATATCACATTTAAATTCTCTGTTTATTTGAAGTGAAGTACCAATTTGCACCCATTACACTTAGGACTTAAAAATGTTTCTCAAAGTGTAAATAGGTTTACTTTTTCTTTTCATTCTAATTAGAATATATATTCATATAGGATTCAAGCAATGAAGAAGAACAAAGACCAAGGAAAAGTGTCCAATGCTACTTCACCACTCAAAGTAAAACATTGTAAATTTGTGTGTGTGTGTGTGTGTTTGATCAGTATCCTTTCAAATACTTGTCTTTACAAATTTCTTCTCCAACCAGGCTGCCTCTAAGAACAGTGGTGAGATTCTCTCACATGTTTAAAGGAGTGCGACATGAAATAGAGTCTTATTTCAAATTCCCTGTAGGTTGGACTGATATTTACAGGAAGAAACTCTATAGAAAAAGATTTCGACCTAATCTAAAGAGATGCCAAAGCCATGTGTTCAAAGGCGGAAAGGTCTACCTTAGCAAGTAATGAATATCTATTGTTGCAAATCTTCAAGCAAATACCAGGAAACACTAATGACTTCACTGTAGAAAGAGAGGATATGAATACTTTAAGTCTGCTTCCAACTCAGGAGTCTATAATTTTATGCATGAAACCAGTCACAAAATGACTAAAATATTTGAAAAGGTGAGAAAGAAACTTTTCTGAATTTAGCTGTTGAGTCTAGTTCTCTGCTTCTAACCCCGTTTGCATGTATGTTTATATTCTCCTTCATTCAACACTAAGTGACACTTTTGTAACACTAACTGAATCACAGTTGGACCTAATCTCAAAGCCAGCCTTTCAAGTTCTCTGTATTCACTTATAAGCTTACAACATTTTTTAAAAACAAGATTACTTTAAAAAACAAGAAAATGAAAATGTTATATTAAAAACAAGAATGTTATATTAAAAAAAGAGCAACAGCAATTATTTCCCAATTAAATCAGAACATCTGGTGGCCTTATTATCAATGACTTTATTACCTGGAGTATCTCATTATCCTCATTAAATATGAAAACTGCCAAGATTATGTATTTGGTAAAAGTCAGCTTGTTATCTGATAACTTACTACATATAATATACATATTTTAGAAGAATAATCTGAGCATGAATAATATTCATCAAATTTTTGGATATTATCAATACTATTTAGTGGGTTTTCTTTTTAAGATTAATGATGAAGAAAAAAGAAATATATTTTAAAAGTATTCAGTTGTTGTTAAAGAAACTTTTAAAATTTAAAATAACTATAAGAAAAAAAAATAAAATAAAATAACTATAAGAAATCAGTACAATTACATATTGAGCTTGTTTTGTTTCTTAAATCAACAGAGGAATTATTTCTAAAGAAAACATTTCATTTTCAGAGGGTGGGACAGAATAACTCATGTTTTCTAGTTAAGTTAAGCCTAAAAGAAACATATTCTTTATTTATTTATCATGATTCTTAACAAGGTTAGAAATCATTACAACTTTCTGGAAACATAAAATCAGACACTGCCATTCTGGCTAAAAGTTGAAATTGCTGGTATCATTAATTGCTCTCTGAAGACATCAGGCAGGTTTGTAACATCATCATTGGGAAAGTAGTGGGCAGTCTCTGGAAAGAATCTGGGGATTCAAAGACATTAGGTTTGCCCCCTGGTTCTTGACTTATTGGCTACATGACTGGACAATATTTTTTTATCTTGTGACTGGACAATTTTTTTTTTAAATCTCTTTTTGCCTCTGTTTACTTAAATGTAAATTGGAGATAATGACTCACAGCACGGTGAAAGGAAATAGATAATACATCTACAAATCAGAGTAGAACTCAATCACTTATAGCTAGTATTAACAATAACACTATTTGCATTTGCAAAAATGCATTTATGCTGCCTTCAGGAATAATATTAGTTGTAACCGTGATAACAATAAAATACTACTAAAAATGAATACTTACAGAATTCTTCTGTAATTTCTAAAACATTTAGCATATGTATTGGGGTTGGCAAAAAAGTTTGTTAGGGTTTTTCATAAGCTGTTATGGAAAAACCTGAATGAACTTTTTGACCAACCCAAATAATTTTATTTGATCAAACTATTAGATAGATAAAGAAATATTATTATTATCAATACTTTACAGATAAAAATTAAGACTAGATGGATATAAACTTGGGGAAGATCCCCTGGAGGGGGAAATGGCACCTCATTCCAGTACTCTTGCCTGGAAAAATCCCATTAGCAGAGGAGTCTGGGGGTTACAGTTCATAGGATTGCAAAGAGTCAGACATGACTGAGCGTGCATGCATGCATAAAATAAATAAGTCATGGGGAGGTAACGGACAGCTTGTTGGCTTTCGTTAATAATATGGAATTGTGAATTTGAAAGTTTGCTAAGAGAGTATATCTTAAAAGTTATCCTTGGACTTCCCTGACAGTCCAGTGTTTAAGACTCTGTGCTTCCAGTGCAGAGGATGCAAATTCAGTCCCTAATTGGGGTTACTAAGATCCCACATGCCATGGGGCAACTAGGGCCATACACCACATCTAGAGAAAGCCCGAGTGCTGCAACAAAAGAAGAAAAGCTCTCATCATAAGAAAAAAATTCGCTTAACTACCTGTGGTGGTGGATGCTAAGTAGACTTATTGTAGTGATTATCTTACAGTATATACAAATATCAAATAATGTTGTACACCTGAAACTAATGTGATCCATTATATCCTAAAAAGAAAGACAAGAAAAAAAAAAAAAAAGGTGTAGTTAAAGCTTCAGTTCAACTACCATCTCCATACTTGACTCAGATTGAGTTTCTTGCTCTTTCTAAGCCTCAGTTTTCTTATTTGGAGGCTGGAGATAGTAGCAATGCCCTCAGAAATCTTTAACGTTTCCCCAGTATCCACTGTACAAAGTATGACTCTTTTCACTTATTCAAAGCTTTCGCTAAGCTAGTCCCAGTTCACCTTTCTGGGTCTGGCAACACAGATTCCACCCTTCTAGAGACTCCTTTCCTCAAATACACTATGCACTTAGACACGATTCTGTTCCTACTATTTTCTTTGCTTGACTGTTATTAAGGGAAAAATTTCTACTCATTCATTAGGGTCCAGCTTAAATGACACATTCTTAAGAATTATTTCCTATAGAGTTTTGACAAGAAAATGCACTGCTCATAGCAAACACCCTCTTCCAACAACACAAGAGAAGATTCTACACACGGACATCACCAGATGGTCAACTCCGAAATCAGACTGATTATATTCTTTGCAGCCAAAGATGGAGAAGCTCTATACAGTCAACAAAAACAAGACCAGGAGCTGACTGTGGCTCAGATCATGAACTCCTTATTGCCAAATTCAGACTTAATTGAAGAAAGTAGGGAAAACCACTAGACCATTCAGGTATGACCTAAATCAAATCCCTTACAGTGGAAGTGAGAAATAGATTTAAGGG
>SJYA01000597.1:2180831-2263712 GCA_006410615.1 Neotragus moschatus | reverse complement strand
CAGTGGTCATGTATGGATGTGAGAGTTGGACTGTGAAGAAGGCTGAATGCCAAAGAATTGATGCTTTTGAACCGTGGTGTTGGATAAGACTCTTGAGAGTCCCTTGTACTGCAAGGAGATCCAACCAATCCATTCTGAAGGAGATCAGCCCTGGGATTTCTTTGGAAGGAATGATGCTGAAGCTGAAACTCCAGTACTTTGGCCACCTTATGCAAAGAGTTGACTCATTGGAAAAGACTCTGAGGGATTGGGGGCAGGAGGAGAAGGGGACGACAGAGGATGAGATGGCTGGATGGCATCACTGACTCAATGGACATGAGTCTGAGTGAACTCCTGGAGTTGTTGGTGATGGACAGGGAGGCCTGGGGTGCTGCACTTCATGGGGTCACAAAGAGTTGGACACGACTGAGCGACTGAACTGAACTGCCTGATTTGAAATCACCAGCTCTTTTTTTTACAGAATCATACCTTGGCTGGGCTTCCCTGGTTGTTTAAGGGTAACGAATCTGCCTGCCAGTGCAGGAGACATGAGTTCAGTCCCAGAGGGAAGAAGATTCCCCCAAGAAGGAAATGACAACTAACTCCAGTATTCATGCCTGGGAAATCTCATAGACAGAGGAGCCTGGCGGGCTATAGTCCATGGAGTTGCAAAACAGTCAGACCCAACTTAGCAACTAGGCAACAGCAATAATTCCTTGTTTATGCCTCTATGATCATTTCTCCCTGCTTGGCTTGTATTATAGTCAGCTGTGCACGTTTGTAGCTCCCTGACTGGACTGTTAGTTCCCTGAACAAGAGACTACATTTTTTAAAATCTTAGTTCTCAGGCCTTTCCATTTCCTTTCCTCACCATCACCCCACCCTCCAAGCCAGTGAAGACTTTGAAGTGCAGACACATAGTAGACATAGAAATATCTTTTAGATCAATTTTAATGACCAAAGTGGAAATAGTACAAATCAAGAATGCAAGGATGTTCAAGGAAGGGACTGAAAGTTCTTACCACAGTGCTAGACATACAGTACATGGTATTTTAAAACATTTCTTTGTATTTAATTGGCTATACTGGGTATTAGTTGTGGCATGCAGGATCTTTAGCTATGTCATAGCTGTGGCATGTGGGTTCTAGTTTTCTGAACAGGGATCAAACCCCAGTCCACTGCATTGGGAGTATGGAATCTTAGCCAATGGACCACCAGGGTATTTCCTACAGTACATGTTTCAGTAAATATTTGTTAACTACATTAGGGACTGAAATTGGAGATGATAGTGTTCAAACTTTTGGCATACATGTACTCAGAATGCCCCATATTCCTTCCCAGTAAAAAGTCCCTTGATGCCATTATTGGACACAATATTAAATTGGAGGGACCATTAGTCTCAGTGGGTAAATACTTTACTTGAGATAAGTTTGTAAGGTGACATGAAAGCTTCCCCGCTGGCTCAGATGGTAAAGAATCTGCCTGCAGTGCAGGAGACCTGGGTTCCATCTCTGAGTTGGGACAATCCCTTGGAGAGGAGAATGGGTACTCACTCCAGTATTCTTGCCTGGAGAATTCCATGGACAGAGGAGCCTGGNGAAAGCTTCCCCGCTGGCTCAGATGGTAAAGAATCTGCCTGCAGTGCAGGAGACCTGGGTTCCATCTCTGAGTTGGGACAATCCCTTGGAGAGGAGAATGGGTACTCACTCCAGTATTCTTGCCTGGAGAATTCCATGGACAGAGGAGCCTGGCGGACTACAGCCCATGGGGTCACAAAAAGTCAGACACAACTGAGTGACTAACACTTTCAATTTCAAGAAGGGAAAACTTTGCCTGTGTTGGTTCATCTGTTTGTGGAATAACCTTAGCTAGGGATTGGGCTGGCTAAGATGCGATCATCCAGGCTGGCAGAGAGAAGACATCTGTGGTTAGTAGCATAGTGTGAGGAGGAGAGCAGTCTTTGGCTGCACGGTCCAAATAGCCTGAGCTTTGGATCCCACATACTTGCTCCTAGCTCTTTCGGTAATGCAGCTGTGGAGTCCGAGGCTGATAAAGATGGAAAAAAATAAAAAACACTTCCTTTCCAAGAACAGGCAGCTTTTTCAAGAGAAACAAGTTCTGACCACCTCCTTTTGACTTGCAAGGAAGCTGAACTAGGAGTTATCAGCCCAGCTTCAAGGCATTAAGACTTGGAAACAATTTTCTGCTTCCTCTCAGGAACACATATCACTAAGACCAGAGTTTCCCCATCAATTCTATTTCTCACTCACTCCATCTTTCATTCACCCATTCACCTCTCCTGTCTGCCTGTTACTATGCTGGGCCGCACTGGGATACCAATTGACCTCAAGGAGGGATGCATGCATGTCTCACACCTCAAAGGCTGAAAAATCCAAAAGCACACCTGAGCAGCCTCCTTAGATCATTCCTGAAAATCTGCCCTGAGCCTTTCAGACAGAGAGTATAGATCTTCCACTAACACTCCTCAACCATACTCAGGCTTATTAAAGTGCCGCAGCAAAAGGAGAGTTGTGTTGGAAGTTTTAGCCTAACTGTGCAAAATGTAGTTTGCTGCCTAAGACTGGCTCATTTGGCAATACACAGTGAATTTGGGGGGCTTCCCTGGTGGCTCAGATGGTAAAGGACCTGCCTGCAGTGCAGGAGACCTGGATTCAATCCCTGGGTCGGGAAGATACTCTGGAGAAGGGAATGGTAACCCACTCCAGTATTCTTGCTTGGAAAAGTCCATGGACAGAGGAGCCTGGCAGGCTACAGTTCATGGTGTTGCAAAGAGTCAGACACGACTGGGCCACTATTACTTGTAGACTACTTGCAGTGAATTTCTGAGAAAGTGAGGAGTCTTCTCGCTCACCAGAGGTGTGTTCACCAGTAGGCAGGCACTTGACAAAGCAAATGAAGAACCGAGGGATCTTCTTTGGTCTCTAGAAGACCTTTCCTTTTAAAAGAGACATCATATGTTATATCTTCTGCTATTTTCAGAAAGAATGCATACCCAAGGTAGGATAATGATACTGAAAAGTAAATTAACTAAAGACAAATGTGTTCCACTGTGTAGAGAAGAAGGATGAGGTTCTTAAGAGACTACCTGCATATCCAGCTCTCAAATCTATGTTTGGAGTTAGAAGAGGAAGAAGTGCAACACTAAGTGGCTAAATATGTTCTTGTATTGAAGTAAGAGGAAAAATAAGGTCAACGAAATTGATTTTCAAGTATCTAATGGAATTAATCACAAAGAGTTCTGCCCAGTGATGTTGGAGCCGTCTGTGTGGTGAGTCTTGGGTATATTTTGCTATAATATTCAATTCGGTTAAAACGGTCATTCATCAAGCGCAAGATGCCAGTCACTGCGCTAAGTTCTAAGTGCTTAGAAACTGCGCTTCTCATTCCTGTTTCCTGGAGAGAAATTTATAGCATATGGTGAGGCTTTAAATTTATACTTCTGTATTTGTTTGTGCCTTAAAGGAAATCAAATGAAATGATGAAATGCTTACTTGCCCTCGTCCTCTTTTCTAACTTGGGTCGTTTCCACTTGAGAACACTGTACAGAGGAGGGCATGTTTTAAGATTTTACTGCTAGATGTGTCTACACAATTGTACATAGAATCCAACAACTCGAAGAGGCAGAAGAGATCAGGGAGTCAAGAGGATTTCAACTGGGTTCAACAGAGCCCTATCTACAGAAATGACTCTGTGTGTGTGTGTGTGTGCGTGTGTAAGACAGAATTAGGAGCAAGGGGTAGTGAGCTGGGTTTTAAACAGTATAAGACCAGCTACTAGTACAGCCTGAGCTCAAGATCTCTCTTTTGTCTGTCATGCCTATTAGGCTTCTAGTTGGAATTTCATTAAAAAATTGTTCTGCTTCTTTAAAAAAACAAAAACTGCTTCTTCTACACTCTCAAAAGTTATGACACCAAATATGAGGATTCTCCCCCCCCAACTAATTTTTCAATACCAGCTAGGTGTCCTACAATTCAATAATGACTCTAAAGATTTTAAAAAGCTCTCATAATCCTAAATGACCCATCACAGGATATAAAATATCAGAATTATTATCTGGGTGCAGAATTATTTCTCTGCACTACTTCAGATTTTCTCTTGACATTTTTATTGGCTGATGGGAGGGGTTTGCCATTATGTTAGATTTTGATTGGCTGCAAAGAAAAATCTAAAATAACAGTAGCTTAAAAAAAATCATAAGTATTTCTCTTCTACTCATGTAAACTCTGTCTGTAGTCAGTCCAGGCATCCTGATCTGGCCACTTCCTGATCATCAGTGATTGATGCTACTTTTAGCTATCATTCTTGGCCTACTAATTCATGGCTCAATATGGTTGCTTGAGTTCTAGCCACTGCATGCCCTTTCTTGCTTTCATATAATTGGCCAGAGTTGAGTCTCACATGGCCACACCTAACGGGACAGAGCTGGAAATGCAGTATTCAAATTTTCTCAGTGAATCATCAGGATTCCATTATAAAGAAGAGGAGAGTAGAAATTAGGAAACAACTGGCAATCTCTGCCACAAAGAATGGTTCCTTATTTTATATACCTTTAAAATTATTTTAAAATTTTATATTTCCTGAAACTTATTTGACATGTAACAAGGTAAAATTTAAGATGTACCTGTTAATTTGCTCCATTTATATATAATGATATGAGTGCCATTTGAAGCACTCATTAACACATCTATCACGTTACATAAATATCAAATTTTTTTAGTGGTTGTAATAATTCTGGTATCCTGGCAAGTTTGATGATTATGATACAATATGGTTGTCTATATTCACTATGCTGTGTATTAGATCTCTAGAGCTTATTTACTACCTGTTTCAGGTTTGTATCTTAAATATCTCTCCCTCCTCCCCACCATCCCTTGGTAAACCACCATTTCACTCTCTGTTTCTATGAGTTTATCTAGTTTAGATTTCACATATAAGTGGTATCATACCATATCTTTCTCTGTCTGATATCTCACTTAACACAATGTCCTTAGGGTCTATTCAAGTTGCAACAAATGGCAGGATGTCTTTCTTTCTCCTGGCTGTACTACATGATTTTCTGTCTTTTGTGTGTATTGATTATTTTATGTCAAAGAATCTATCAAGTGTCAACCTGAGTATCATACTTATTATATTATTTTACTATATACTGTATTATTATTATTATATTACTAAGAATGAGAGAAGATGGATATTAAATGATTAACTATATTATGTTGTACTTAAAATTAACTATCTTGCTTTTAAACTACTTTTATATAAGAGCCAGATTCCAAATGGCCAAATTGTGACTGATGAGACTTTAGCCATTTTTCTTTGCTCTCATCACTTAGAGAAATAGGAATGTGTTGAGAATTTAGATTTATCATAGATATTAAATATGTATGACTTATACCACTTATACTGTTTAATTACATACAGCTTATAATGGTTTTATTGATGTCAAGATTTCCCTTTAATGCCTCTTAGAGTGTCTTACATGCAGATGATATGTAATCAAAGAGTGCTGAATTGAATTCACTTTCACTGCTCTGTGGAATTTATTTGCCTGATAAAGACTTAACTTCTGTTAGTGTCCAATTAGTCTCAGACATTGTTACTCTAGCTCTTATTTAATTTGATTGTATTGGATGCTTGTGGTGGTTGTGATACATAGAAGGGACTGCAGGGGATCAGGTAAATTCCTGAATATGCAAGAGTTTTGCCTCAGACAGTGGCCACACCTGCATCTTCAGGGACTGGGAAATCCTCCAGAATACACAAGTGGATAGAGATCATGAAAATCAGTTCTAAACTGGATGATAAGGCTTAATTTATCATGAAATCCATTCAGTTCAGTTCAGTTCAGTTCAGTCGCTCAGTTGTGTCCGAATCTTTGCGACCCCATGAATTGCAGCAGGCCAGGGATCTCTGTCCATCACCAACTCCCAGAGTTCACTCAAACTCATGTCCAAGGAGTCGGAGATACCATCCAGCCATCTCATCCTCTGTCATCCCCTTCTCCTCCTGCCCCAAATCCCTCCCAGGATCAGAGTCTTCCAATGAGTCAACTCTTTGCATGAGGTGGCCAAAGTATTGGAGTTTCAGCTTTAGCATCATTCCTTCCAAAGAACACCCAGGATTGATCTCCTTTAGAATGGACTGGTTGTATCTCCTTGTAGTCCAAGGGACTCTCAAGAGTCTTCTCCAACACCACAGTTCAAAAGCATCAATTCTTTGGCGCTCAGCTTTCTTCACAGTCCAACTCTCACATCCATACAAGACTACTGGAAAAATCATAGCTTTGATTAGACAGACCTTTGTTGGCAAAGTAATGTCTCTGCTTTTTAATATACCATCTAGGTTGGTCATAACTTTTCTTCCAAGGAGTAAGCATCTTTTGATTTCATGGCTGCAATCACCATTTGCAGTGATTTTGGAGCCCCCCAAAATAAAGGCTGACACTGTTTCCATTATTTCCCCATCTATTTCCCATGAACTAATGGGACCAGATGCCATGATATTAGTTTTCTGAATGTTGAGCTTTAAGCCAACTTTTTCACTCTCCTCTTTCACTTTTTAGTTCCTCTTCACTTTCTGCCATAAGGGTGGTGTCATCTGCATATCTGAGGTTATTGATATTTCTCCCAGCAATCTTGATTCCAGTTTGTGCTTTTTCCAGCCCAGCGTTTCTCATGATATACTCTGCATATAATTTATATTTAATACGGTAACAATATACAAGCTTGACGTACTCCTTTTCCTATTTGGAACCAGTCTGTTGTTCCATGTCCAGTTCTAACTATTGCTTCCTGATCTACATACAGGTTTCTTAAGAGGCAGGTCAGGTGGTCTGGTATTCCCATCTCTTTCAGAATTTTCCACAGTTTCTTGTGATCCACACAATCAAAGGCTTTGGCATAGTCAATAAAGCAGAAACAGATATTTTTCTGGAACTCTCTTGCTTTTTCCATGATCCAGCAGATGTTGGCAATTTGATCTCTGGTTCCTCTGCCTTTTCTAAATCTAGCTTGAACAACAGGAAGTTCACGGTTCACGTATTGCTGAAGCCTGGCTTGGAGAATCTTGAGTATTACTTTATTAGCGTGTGAGATGAGTGCTATTGTGTGGTAGTTTGAGCATTCTTTGGCATTGCCTTTCTTTGGGATTGAAATGAAACTGACCTCTTCCAGTCTGTTAGCCACTGCTGGGTTTTCCAAATTTGCTGACATATTGAGTGCAGCACTTTCACAGCATCATCTTTCAGAATTTGAAATAGTTCAACTGGAATTCCATCACCTCCACTAGCTTTGTTCATAGTGATGCTTTCTAAGGCCCACTTGACTTCACATTCCAGGATGTCTGGCTCTAGGTGAGTGATCACACCATTGTGATTATCTTGGTCATGAAGCTCTTTTTTGTACAGTTCTTCTGTGTGTTCTTGCCACCTCTTCTTAATATCTTCTGCTTCTGTTAAGTCCATACCATTTCTGTCCTTTGTTGAGCCCATCTTTGCATGAAATTTTCCCTTGGTAGCTCTAATTTTCTTGAAATCCATTACTCAATGCAATTACCATATTTATGATAGTTTTTAATGTTATTTAGTCCTTCCCACCTATCATTATGGTAATATATGATAACAATGTGTTTGATTATATTCTTTTTATCTGAGCCATATTTCCTGTGATTTACCTTTTAAAAACTAAACATAAAATTGCAGTGAGACTCTCCATTGACTATGTGTGATTGGAAGTAATACTGCAGAACAACACTTACAATCAATATTAGATTTAATTTGGCTTTTAGATGTATATTCTTGACTTGTTCTGAATTATTATGGGCTTCTTTTTTTTTTTTGATGGTCAAGCAAGATTTTCTTAATTTGATGGTAGCAACAAAGGTTACAGTTTAGTACTTAAATCAGCAGTTAATAGTGATCTTCTCTCCAGGCAGAGTAACTAAAAGCAGCTGTGAAAACCGCAAAGAAAACTAGAGACAGGACAAGAGGCAGTGGAAGCCTGGCTGCTGTAAACTGGTGCGCACCCCTGCATCTCAGCAAGGGCAGGGAAGCCAGAATCACTGACTGCTTTCCTCAGTGACTTGCATTGACAGTTTTTCCCCAACTATCTTGTTACTGGTTGCATTCCACTATATCTAGTTACATATAAAGAATTAGTCTTCATAATAAAATCATCTTTTCAGAAGAACTATACACAATACATTTTAAAAAGTCATTGATTGTGTTTTCTTCTTCTTTTTTCCTTTGAACTTGCAGGTGGTTGAGTCTCCTATGTTTCTTCTTTTACACCAGATATGGGCTGTTTGAAAACTATTTCATTATCTTTATCATCATCATTCATTTTAGCCACTTCAGATTTTTGTTTCCCCAAAAATGTTGGTGTACAAACTGATGTTGGACTCTGGCTATCCACAGCCTTCTCAGGAGTCTTAGCAGTGACAGAAAGCCTGGTGCTTTCTGGAATTTTGAGGACCAGTGTTTGAAGCATTTTCCTCATTTTTATGTAATACCTTAACCAATGAAGGGAAATGATAATCAATCCCCTTTTTAGCCAATCTCTTCTTGAGAAATTTTTTCTTCTTTTTAAACCACTCCTCCATCCATAGCTTTTGAACAAGTGACCGATTCTGATTGTACCATTTCACTGCTGGATATGATGGCCTTTTAAATGGCACATGCCACTCTCTAAAAAGTTCTTCACATGCCTTTTCAGATGGTATAAAATGACACTTCAAGAGTCTTTCACCAAAAAGGTAGTTGTTCATTGCTTCAGCAGCTATTTTGGCAACGTCTTCAGATTCAAACTCCACAAAGCTGTAGCCTTTGCTATTTCCAGTCTTTTTACTCCTGGACAGTCTGAATCTTGTAACAGTGCCAAACTGGGAAAAATACGCTCAGATCTGGATTCCATAAAGGGATGGTGGTAAGTGACCCACACAGATTACTCCAGAAGTAGGTTTTCATTTCTCCTGTTGCTTGGTCGGACGCCGAAGAACCTGAGCCATCTCGTTTTTAAGTTTGGGATCCTCCTGCTGGTTTAGGGACAGGAGCGGCTTCGCCAGGCCATTCCGTCAACTCGTAAGCAGACGGGACCCACCTGATGGGCTTCTTTATGAGTCATCTTGGGCACTGTCTCAGCTTCCTCTTGATCTTTGCAATGCATTGAACTGGAAAACGCTGTATTTATTTAATGCTAGCAGCATGTGTTTGGCTCTTAGAAGCTCTACTTTTATTATAGGCTAGGCTGATAATTATACAGGCTACAACTTAGGTATTTTTTTTAGAACCAGGACCTGTGTGTGAGCAAGCTGCCTCTTTTTCTGACCTCATGACCATGAGGGAAAATAAGCTTTCTCCTTCACACAGACGCCGTGTCAGCGAAGGGAAGAAGGAGCTGGGAGAAGTCAGTAACTGAGCTATCAGGGAAGCTGATAGGTATTTTTTAAATGTCTTAAAAAATATTCTATACAGAACAGAACTTCCTCACAAGTAAACATTCTCTGCTGGAACTGGGAGGTGGGACAGTAGAGAATGGGTTCTTAAACTTACTGTTGAAGGTATGCTGTCCGTCTGCTTTCTCAATTGGCATTAAATCTCAGTCTCTTTGAGAGACATGTCCTTTCTTCATGGCTTCTCCCAGCTCCTTCTTCCATTAGCTGACATGGCATCTGTGTGAAGGAGAAAGCTAATATTCCCTCACGGTCATGAGGGCAGAAGAGAGGCAGCTTGTTCACACACAGCTTGTGGTTCTGTCCCCTGGGTCCTGTCTACCCTCCTTAGAGTTGACTTTGGTCTTCCCAGTTGCTGGATGGCTGTTGGCATCCCCCATTGATTCAGGGCTGGTGAAGCTTGTGAACTGTTTCCTCAGCGCACTTGAACCCTGTGGTCCTCCTTTGCTGACTTGGCCCCATTGTTGTCTCACTGTCACAGCAGACCTTCAAGACTCTGCCACATCCTTCCTCCAGAAACTGTTCAATCCATAAGAACTGCTGTGATGCCAGGGAGTCACTCTGACCCTAAATGTAGCAGCTCCCTGGCAGCCCCTCTGGAGTTCAGCTTTCCTCTCCTTCCATGCACCTCAGGGAGATTCTGGGGAGACTTCTTTATCATGTGGGGGCTGAGGGACGCTTGGAGAATCATCGTGACCTCTTTCTGTCATTCCCTTTCTCCAGAAGTGTCCCTACATGTGTGCCAAGACACGCTCTGAGGCTGTGTCCTCAAAGATTTGTAATCATCCTTTTCTATTTGAGGCTTCTACTGTTTGGTTGGGCTTCCCTGGTGGCTCAGTGGTAAAGAACTTGCCTGCCAATGCAGGAGACATGTGTTCAATCCCTGGGTTGGGAAGATCCCCTGGAGAAGGAAATGGCAACCCACTCCAGTATTCTTGCTTGGGAAATCCTATGGACAGAGGAGCTTGGCAGGCTATAGTCCATGGGGTCACAAAAGAGTCGTACATGACTTAGTGACTAAAACAACACAACAACTCTTTGGTCACCCTCCCAGTTCTGGGTGTAGATGCTGAGACAGTTGCAGTAGAAAAGTGAAGATATCTCTCTTCCTTCTCTTCTGTATCATCCCCTCCTCCTAGCACTAGAAGGACTTTTGCCTTCCTCTAAGCCATTTTCTCCCTCTTAAATTGGTCCCATTTGCCTGGAGCTATGATGTTGGCTTCCCCAGTGATGCTATAAGTAAAGAATCTGCCTCCCAATACAGGAGACACAAGAGACATGGGTTCAATTCCTTGGTTGGGAAGATCTGCTGGAGAAGAAAATGGCAACTCACTCCAGTATTCTTGACCAGAGAATTCCAAGAACAGGGAAGCCTGGTGGACTCAGTCCATGGTGTCACAAGGAGTGGGACACCACTGAGCATACACACACACACACATGAATGATGGAAGGTTTTCCATGACTGTGGCGGGGTGCAGGGTTCGGGGTTGGGGGGGAGATGGGAAGCAGTACTTTCACTGAGCAGAAAAGAAAAAAGAAAAATTAAGAGGTATTTGCCACTTCAAAGAATATTGTTTCATCCAAAGACCTTCCCTATTTTTCTGAACTTCACAGCTTCATTTTTTTCCCATCCTTGAAATAATAAGTTTAAAAAATATTATTCCTTTAAACTGATGAGTAGATTGTGAGTTTCTAAGCTACCTTTATTCTTTTCTTAGTAATTTTGAATAGTTAAAATAATTTTGTTATTTTGATCAATCTAAATAGTGTTATTATTTAAATGAATTAGCAACATAACAGATAGCTACAATAGCTAAGCCATACAGTAGTGTATATCTAGCAACAACAAGTTTTCATTATTCAACCCAACAATTATGTGCATTAACAGGCCTCTGGCCAGTCCATGGTCTCCATGACAATAAAGCCCAGCAGCTCAGAAATTTTTAGGAACCAGGCTCAGATTAAAGTCTATGTCTATCCAGACTTCATGTCTGTGTCTACATCCTCCTGGTTCTGAGACTCTGGGAACTCCAGCTGTGGAATGAACCAACCAAATTCAATAAATTAGGGAGCGGCAAGGAAGGTATAGGGAAGGATTAATCTCTACTGTACTGTCTTGCTGATCCCCATCAGTTGTTCTTCATTTTTCACAGTTTACCTTTACAGACCTGGGGAGTATATACAAGATAAGGCAGGATGTGAATCTGACCAGGTGTGCATGGTTATCACGAAGCTTAAAGGAAAAAATCTCCCTTATACATACATAGTGCATCATAAATCAGCCAGCAAATGCTAACTAGTGTCCCTCTGTGCCATACATCATTCTGGGCTCTTTGGCCTTAGAGAGTATTTAGAGCATAGTCTCTGTTTTAAAGAGCCAGGGTCTTTTTGAAAAGATCATGCATTCATTCATTCAGCAAATATTTATTGAATTCATCCTTTGTGCCAAGCACTGTGATATGTAGACCTAAAGCAGAAACAAAATAGATATGAACCCTGCTTCCACAGAGCTTATAATCAGGTGGTATTGACACTTCTAAGTGAATTTGACTATGTTCAAATATCCCTGTGTATGTGTGTATGAGTTAGTCACTCAGTCATGTCTGCGAATCCATGGACTGTAGCCTGCCAGGCTCCTCTGTTCATAGGGTGCTATCAGCAAGAATACTGGAGTGGACTGTCGTGCCCTCCTCCAAAGGATCTTCCTGATTCAAGGATGGAACTTGGGTCTCCTGCATTGCAGGCAGATTCTTTACCCTTTGTGCTATTGGGGAAGCCCCCAAATATCCCTATTTCTAGCCAAAAGGAAGGAAGAATGTTGTAGCCCAGTNTTGCAGTGAGACTCTCCATTGACTATGTGTGATTGGAAGTAATACTGCAGAACAACACTTACAATCAATATTAGATTTAATTTGGCTTTTAGATGTATATTCTTGACTTGTTCTGAATTATTATGGGCTTCTTTTTTTTTTTTGATGGTCAAGCAAGATTTTCTTAATTTGATGGTAGCAACAAAGGTTACAGTTTAGTACTTAAATCAGCAGTTAATAGTGATCTTCTCTCCAGGCAGAGTAACTAAAAGCAGCTGTGAAAACCGCAAAGAAAACTAGAGACAGGACAAGAGGCAGTGGAAGCCTGGCTGCTGTAAACTGGTGCGCACCCCTGCATCTCAGCAAGGGCAGGGAAGCCAGAATCACTGACTGCTTTCCTCAGTGACTTGCATTGACAGTTTTTCCCCAACTATCTTGTTACTGGTTGCATTCCACTATATCTAGTTACATATAAAGAATTAGTCTTCATAATAAAATCATCTTTTCAGAAGAACTATACACAATACATTTTAAAAAGTCATTGATTGTGTTTTCTTCTTCTTTTTTCCTTTGAACTTGCAGGTGGTTGAGTCTCCTATGTTTCTTCTTTTACACCAGATATGGGCTGTTTGAAAACTATTTCATTATCTTTATCATCATCATTCATTTTAGCCACTTCAGATTTTTGTTTCCCCAAAAATGTTGGTGTACAAACTGATGTTGGACTCTGGCTATCCACAGCCTTCTCAGGAGTCTTAGCAGTGACAGAAAGCCTGGTGCTTTCTGGAATTTTGAGGACCAGTGTTTGAAGCATTTTCCTCATTTTTATGTAATACCTTAACCAATGAAGGGAAATGATAATCAATCCCCTTTTTAGCCAATCTCTTCTTGAGAAATTTTTTCTTCTTTTTAAACCACTCCTCCATCCATAGCTTTTGAACAAGTGACCGATTCTGATTGTACCATTTCACTGCTGGATATGATGGCCTTTTAAATGGCACATGCCACTCTCTAAAAAGTTCTTCACATGCCTTTTCAGATGGTATAAAATGACACTTCAAGAGTCTTTCACCAAAAAGGTAGTTGTTCATTGCTTCAGCAGCTATTTTGGCAACGTCTTCAGATTCAAACTCCACAAAGCTGTAGCCTTTGCTATTTCCAGTCTTTTTACTCCTGGACAGTCTGAATCTTGTAACAGTGCCAAACTGGGAAAAATACGCTCAGATCTGGATTCCATAAAGGGATGGTGGTAAGTGACCCACACAGATTACTCCAGAAGTAGGTTTTCATTTCTCCTGTTGCTTGGTCGGACGCCGAAGAACCTGAGCCATCTCGTTTTTAAGTTTGGGATCCTCCTGCTGGTTTAGGGACAGGAGCGGCTTCGCCAGGCCATTCCGTCAACTCGTAAGCAGACGGGACCCACCTGATGGGCTTCTTTATGAGTCATCTTGGGCACTGTCTCAGCTTCCTCTTGATCTTTGCAATGCATTGAACTGGAAAACGCTGTATTTATTTAATGCTAGCAGCATGTGTTTGGCTCTTAGAAGCTCTACTTTTATTATAGGCTAGGCTGATAATTATACAGGCTACAACTTAGGTATTTTTTTTAGAACCAGGACCTGTGTGTGAGCAAGCTGCCTCTTTTTCTGACCTCATGACCATGAGGGAAAATAAGCTTTCTCCTTCACACAGACGCCGTGTCAGCGAAGGGAAGAAGGAGCTGGGAGAAGTCAGTAACTGAGCTATCAGGGAAGCTGATAGGTATTTTTTAAATGTCTTAAAAAATATTCTATACAGAACAGAACTTCCTCACAAGTAAACATTCTCTGCTGGAACTGGGAGGTGGGACAGTAGAGAATGGGTTCTTAAACTTACTGTTGAAGGTATGCTGTCCGTCTGCTTTCTCAATTGGCATTAAATCTCAGTCTCTTTGAGAGACATGTCCTTTCTTCATGGCTTCTCCCAGCTCCTTCTTCCATTAGCTGACATGGCATCTGTGTGAAGGAGAAAGCTAATATTCCCTCACGGTCATGAGGGCAGAAGAGAGGCAGCTTGTTCACACACAGCTTGTGGTTCTGTCCCCTGGGTCCTGTCTACCCTCCTTAGAGTTGACTTTGGTCTTCCCAGTTGCTGGATGGCTGTTGGCATCCCCCATTGATTCAGGGCTGGTGAAGCTTGTGAACTGTTTCCTCAGCGCACTTGAACCCTGTGGTCCTCCTTTGCTGACTTGGCCCCATTGTTGTCTCACTGTCACAGCAGACCTTCAAGACTCTGCCACATCCTTCCTCCAGAAACTGTTCAATCCATAAGAACTGCTGTGATGCCAGGGAGTCACTCTGACCCTAAATGTAGCAGCTCCCTGGCAGCCCCTCTGGAGTTCAGCTTTCCTCTCCTTCCATGCACCTCAGGGAGATTCTGGGGAGACTTCTTTATCATGTGGGGGCTGAGGGACGCTTGGAGAATCATCGTGACCTCTTTCTGTCATTCCCTTTCTCCAGAAGTGTCCCTACATGTGTGCCAAGACACGCTCTGAGGCTGTGTCCTCAAAGATTTGTAATCATCCTTTTCTATTTGAGGCTTCTACTGTTTGGTTGGGCTTCCCTGGTGGCTCAGTGGTAAAGAACTTGCCTGCCAATGCAGGAGACATGTGTTCAATCCCTGGGTTGGGAAGATCCCCTGGAGAAGGAAATGGCAACCCACTCCAGTATTCTTGCTTGGGAAATCCTATGGACAGAGGAGCTTGGCAGGCTATAGTCCATGGGGTCACAAAAGAGTCGTACATGACTTAGTGACTAAAACAACACAACAACTCTTTGGTCACCCTCCCAGTTCTGGGTGTAGATGCTGAGACAGTTGCAGTAGAAAAGTGAAGATATCTCTCTTCCTTCTCTTCTGTATCATCCCCTCCTCCTAGCACTAGAAGGACTTTTGCCTTCCTCTAAGCCATTTTCTCCCTCTTAAATTGGTCCCATTTGCCTGGAGCTATGATGTTGGCTTCCCCAGTGATGCTATAAGTAAAGAATCTGCCTCCCAATACAGGAGACACAAGAGACATGGGTTCAATTCCTTGGTTGGGAAGATCTGCTGGAGAAGAAAATGGCAACTCACTCCAGTATTCTTGACCAGAGAATTCCAAGAACAGGGAAGCCTGGTGGACTCAGTCCATGGTGTCACAAGGAGTGGGACACCACTGAGCATACACACACACACACATGAATGATGGAAGGTTTTCCATGACTGTGGCGGGGTGCAGGGTTCGGGGTTGGGGGGGAGATGGGAAGCAGTACTTTCACTGAGCAGAAAAGAAAAAAGAAAAATTAAGAGGTATTTGCCACTTCAAAGAATATTGTTTCATCCAAAGACCTTCCCTATTTTTCTGAACTTCACAGCTTCATTTTTTTCCCATCCTTGAAATAATAAGTTTAAAAAATATTATTCCTTTAAACTGATGAGTAGATTGTGAGTTTCTAAGCTACCTTTATTCTTTTCTTAGTAATTTTGAATAGTTAAAATAATTTTGTTATTTTGATCAATCTAAATAGTGTTATTATTTAAATGAATTAGCAACATAACAGATAGCTACAATAGCTAAGCCATACAGTAGTGTATATCTAGCAACAACAAGTTTTCATTATTCAACCCAACAATTATGTGCATTAACAGGCCTCTGGCCAGTCCATGGTCTCCATGACAATAAAGCCCAGCAGCTCAGAAATTTTTAGGAACCAGGCTCAGATTAAAGTCTATGTCTATCCAGACTTCATGTCTGTGTCTACATCCTCCTGGTTCTGAGACTCTGGGAACTCCAGCTGTGGAATGAACCAACCAAATTCAATAAATTAGGGAGCGGCAAGGAAGGTATAGGGAAGGATTAATCTCTACTGTACTGTCTTGCTGATCCCCATCAGTTGTTCTTCATTTTTCACAGTTTACCTTTACAGACCTGGGGAGTATATACAAGATAAGGCAGGATGTGAATCTGACCAGGTGTGCATGGTTATCACGAAGCTTAAAGGAAAAAATCTCCCTTATACATACATAGTGCATCATAAATCAGCCAGCAAATGCTAACTAGTGTCCCTCTGTGCCATACATCATTCTGGGCTCTTTGGCCTTAGAGAGTATTTAGAGCATAGTCTCTGTTTTAAAGAGCCAGGGTCTTTTTGAAAAGATCATGCATTCATTCATTCAGCAAATATTTATTGAATTCATCCTTTGTGCCAAGCACTGTGATATGTAGACCTAAAGCAGAAACAAAATAGATATGAACCCTGCTTCCACAGAGCTTATAATCAGGTGGTATTGACACTTCTAAGTGAATTTGACTATGTTCAAATATCCCTGTGTATGTGTGTATGAGTTAGTCACTCAGTCATGTCTGCGAATCCATGGACTGTAGCCTGCCAGGCTCCTCTGTTCATAGGGTGCTATCAGCAAGAATACTGGAGTGGACTGTCGTGCCCTCCTCCAAAGGATCTTCCTGATTCAAGGATGGAACTTGGGTCTCCTGCATTGCAGGCAGATTCTTTACCCTTTGTGCTATTGGGGAAGCCCCCAAATATCCCTATTTCTAGCCAAAAGGAAGGAAGAATGTTGTAGCCCAGTCACAAATGATGTTCTCAAAGTGGGAGGCAAGGTATAAGACTGTAATAACTTTTCTAGCAAGTCTGTATGATTATACACATTGCTGTAAATGTACTTGGTAGAATAACTTGATAGAGGGAAAGTTTCTCCTAAGTTCAAATCAGAGACAGATGTATAGTTAAGCTAGTGAAGCTCAGGTCTCAAAACCTTTCAATTCACAGGTCTTTTAATAGGTCCTGGGCCTAGTTTTACATGTATTTAACTAAAGAAAGCTGTATATTCTTCAGATTCTGCAAGTCTGGATCTAGTTCTATCTGGTGTAGTTCCCAGGTATTCATGAAGAAAGTGGGGTTTGACAGTTCTTGAAAGAAAATTAAGCTATGCATATGCCCCAAAAGAATGGGAGTCCATTCAGGATGAGGAAAGTGTATAGGGTGAACTGGAGGGAAAGTATATAGGGTGAACTGGAGGGCAGTGAGTTGATTAATTAATGGGCAGTATAATTGCTAAATATAGGGATCCAGTTACCAACTCAACCAAGGTGTCTTCAGGGACCAATGTTGTCATTTAGTTTCTTTGGGATGTAAGCAATGGAGTTCCACTCAGGTTAACTCAAGCAATGGGAGGTTTATTTTAATAGAATATCATGGCCTGGAGTAGGCAGGCTGAAGCTGGAGGGTAGATCACTGTCCAGAGAATCAACTGTTGAAATAAAGGAAAGCCTTGCTAGCCTTCTACCATCTCTGGATCTAGCTATTTTCTACCTGTTTGATTGTGTTTCCATTTCTAACTGCCAAGTCTTTCTCTCTCCTGTAAATATAACTTCTTAACTTTATAATTTTTGCTTACTTACCATATCTGCTTCCTTCTGGTGCTGCTCTTGCTGCTAACTTCCCTATTTTCTCAACATTTCCAAATTCAGATTCTCAAGAGAGCAAATATCTGCTAAGACAATTCATGGTTCCTTGACTGGCAAGGCAATGTCTTAGGTTTTATGCCTTGTCCAACTGAGTATGCCTGGGATATATATATATAATCCTTGTACAAAATATGGTGCAGATGCCCCTTCAGTGGTATTGTGTGCTGAAGAACTTCCCTTACAAGGGTCTGTAGGTGCAGATGGTAGAAAGAATGACACGTCTAATGTAGCTGAAAGATTGGATTGGCCAAAAAGTTTGTTCAGGCTTTTCCATAACATCTTATGGAAGAAGCCAATAGACTTTGTGGTTGATCCAATAGTAATAGCTAATACTACCTGAGAGCTTACTTTGTGTCATTGTGTTAGGCTCTGTTCTAAGGACTTCCTATACATTCTCCCTTTTAATCCTACTGATAATATTATGGGCTAGAATTACTACTGTTCCCATTTAACTGAGGAAACTCAGTTCAGTCAGTTCAGTTCATGCTCAGTCGTGTCCAACTGTTTGCGACCCCATGAATTGCAGCATGCCAGGCCTCCCTGTCCATCACCAACTCCTGGAGTTTACCCAAATTCATGTCCATCGAGTTGGTGATGCCATCCAGCCATCTCATCCTCTGTTGTCCCCTTTTTCTCCTGCCCCCAATCCCTCCCAGCATCAGGGTCTTCTCCAATAATTCAACTCTTCGCATGAGGTGGCCAAAGTATTGGAGTTTCAGCTTCAGCATCAGTCCTTCCAACTGAGGAAACTAATGCCCTGCAAATTCAAGTCAATTGCTCAAGGTCACACAGCTAATAACTATTGGAACCAGAATTCTAACTATGTTTTTTTTTCCGATAATGATTTTTTTTTTTTGAGATGTAGTTGATTTGCAATGTTGTGCCAATCTCTGCTGTACAGCAAAGTGACTCAGCTATTTTAAAGCTTTTTTAAGCTATTTTTTCCATTATGGAAAGCTATTTTTTCCTTTATGGTTTATTACAGGATATTGAATAGAGGCCCCTGTGCTATATATATTAGGGCCTTGTCGTTTAACCATTCTAAATGTAATAGCTTGCATCTACCAGCCCCAAACTCCCTGTCCACCCCTCTACCTCTCTCTCTCTACTTTGGCAACCACAATTCTGTTCTCTATGTCTATGAGTCTGCTTCAGTTTTAGAATTCACTTTTTTTCTATACCATAGGCTGAATGTGGGATTTTATGAGGGTCAAGTTATAGCAGAGACTAGAGACACAGAAAATCAGTTAGGAAACGAAAGAAGGTTGCAGTGACCCTGTGGGTAGGTAATTGAAGAGGAACTAAGAAAGATGCAGTACGGTTAGGGAAGAAGGGATTTCTCAAATACATGAAAAATAAAAAACAAAAGTCACTTACATTTGGTGATAAGTTTGAATTGGAATTTTGAAATAAGTATTTGAGTAAAATGTCCTCCTAGTGAAAAACAACTACTTATTTTTGTTTGTTTTGTTTGGAAAAGAGATTTAAATTTTCCTAGCAGTGGAAAACTGACTAATTGGCTATTTGAAAGTATGGTATCCAAAGATTTTATCAACTACTATGGGAGAAACTATTACACTCTTCTCACAGAGAAGCAGTATGCAGTCAAAATTTCTCTGCCCTGAAATATTCCCCATAAAAGGCTGGCCAGGCTTTTAGGGTATTGAGAAACTCCTGTACTTCATTTATATAATGTAGGCCAGATTTTTGAAGGGACAACCTTCCCCCTTAATTTTTCCCTTTATTGGTAGCATGAAGTAAAATTTCTGGGATGAGGTACAACTTCAGTGTATTTCAACTTCTCAGAGTCTCCTGAGGAGCCAGCTGTGGAAGCAGATGAGCCAGGCCCTGCATCAGGAGCGGCAGGGAGTAGACTGCTTTCCGAGAGCCAGAGACTCGAGCAGCTGTTGCCAGGTCTAGTCTGGGATGCTCCTCTCAGAAGGGATTTTTAGCATTTAGCCTTCCTTCCTGTACGAGGCTTTTGACTACCAATTATCAGTTTGTAATCCCCCAAATTGTGGCAAGGTCTTAGACTTCTTTGAGGTGGGTAGCTGTTCTGTCTCTCCCATTGCTGCCCAGCTCTAACTCAGTCTTAGTTCCCAAACAAAATACCCATAATTGCAAACTGTGCTTGTGCTTTTTTGATTCTTGTACTGAAAGCCTCTTTGTTCAAGCTTTTCTCTTCCTCCTCTACCAGTTCTTTTCACACCCTATACCTCTTAATGAAACCTCAGTCTCATTTCTCCAAAGAAGACATACGGATGGCTAACAAACACATGAAAAGATGCTCAACATCACTTATTATCAGAGAAATGCAAATCAAAACCACAATGAGGTACCATTTCACACCAGTCAGAATGGCTACGATCCAAAAGTCTGCAAGCAATAAATGCTGGAGAGGGTGTGGAGAAAAGGAACCCTCTTACACCGTTGGTGGGAATGGAAACTAGTACAGCCACTATGGAGAACAGTGTGGAGATTCCTTAAAAAATTGCAAATAGAACTGCCGTATGATCCAGCAATCCCACTGCTGGGCATACACACCGAGGAAACCAGAATTGAAAGAGACACATGTACCCCAATGTTCATTGCAGGACTGTTTATAATAGCCAGGACATGGAAACAACCTAGATGTCCATCAACAGACGAAAGGATAAGAAAGCTGTGGTACATATACACAATGGAGTATTACTCAGCCATTAAAAAGAATACATTTGAATCAGTTCTAATGAGGTGGATGAAACTGGAGCCGATTATACAGAGTGAAGTAAGCCAGAAAGAAAAACACCAATACAGTATACTAACACATATATATGGAATTTAGAAACATGGTAATGATAACCCTGTATGCGAGACAGCAAAAGAGACACAGATGTATAGAACGGACTTTTGGACTCCGAGGGAGAGGGAGAGGGTGGGATGATTTGGGAGAATGGCACTGAAACATGTATACTAGCATGTAAGAAATGAATCGCCAGTCTATGTTCAATACAGGATCCAGTATGCTTGGGCCTGGTGCACGAAGATGACCCAGAGAGATGATATGGGGTGGGAGATGGGAAGTGGGAGGGGGTTCAGGAACTCATGTACACCCGTGGCAGATTCGTGTCAATGTATGGCAAAACCAATACAGTATTGCAAAGTAAAATATAAAGTAAAAATAAAAATTAAAAAAGAGAAAGAAAGAAACCTCAGTCTCTCCTCCCAAAAAATCACTTTTAATTCTCCCCTCTCTGAATTCTTCCATGGTGGCTCAGCTGGTAAAGAATCTGCCTGCAATGTGGGAGACCTGGGTTCAACCCCTGGGTAGGAAAGATTCTCTGGAGAAGGGAATGGGCATCTACTCCAGTATTCTGGCCTGGAGAATTCCACGGACTTTTGGAAATGGACATGACTGAGCGACTTTCACTTTCACTTATGAATTTTTGGGTTTTCTACAATCTGTACTATTGTAAGGAAAACAGTGTGAACTATAAGATCTATTTTTAAAAAATATTTTGTTTTAGAAGGAGAAATAGGCAGAGCGCCTTTAAAAGATTAGGTTAAAACAGAAGCGTTGAAGAGTCACGTAGCCAAGTTTCAGTGTCATAGATTTGGACTGAAAGGCTGTGAAAACCCAGAAGATGAAGTTCTCCTGAGGAGAAGATGGTCAGACAGTCGAGTCGTCAGTGTATCCCCAGCCACACAAAGTCTCATGGAGAACTTGAGGACCTTTATTAGAAAGAGAGGCACTGAAATACCTCTTTCATTTATTTGAGAAGAAGGCAATGAAGAGAAAGAAAGCTTTGAAGAGTAAGAAATAAAACTCTTTCTTCTTCTTGATAGCATGGAATCACAAGACCTGTAATAGAAATGATGCCTCCCATGGGGACTAGAAAGTACATAATGACAGTAGACAATGCAGCAGTGGTGTGCACTTTCTCAGAATGTTGCCGAAGTTTCCATATCTTTATCTCTTATACAGAATAATTAATTGATTCCTGGGAGCAAAGTCCCAGTTTCTAGTTCTGGATGTAGCTAGCTCTAAACTTGAGCAAGTTACTTAACTTGTTGAGCTTCCATTTTTTGGTCTATAAAATGGAAATAATATCCACCCATTTTCAGGCACTCAGTGTACAAACATGTAGAAGTCATCCATTTAAACATTCAGTAGTAATTACGTTGCGTTGTGGCAGGGTCTGAGCTAGTCACTGGGAGTGCACCAGTGAACAAAAACAGAGAGAATCTCTGTCCTGTGGAACCACTGACTAGTATAACCAGCAAGGTCATACTTTAGTTTTTCACTCTGCTCAGTTACCCACAGGCAGGGCTTCCCTGGTGGCTCAATGGTAAAGAATCTGCCTGGATTGTGGGAAAACAGTTCGATTCTTGGGTCAGGACAATTCCCTAGAGAAGGAGATGGCAAGCTGTTCTAGTGTTCTCACCTTGGAAATCCTGTGGACAGAGGAGCCTGGCAAGATGCAGTCCATGGGGTTGCAAAGTTTCAGACACAACTGAGGACCTGAGCAATCTCAGTTATCCGCATCTTTCTTTTTTGATAAAACAAGTGTTTGTGGGATAACTGCTATACTCTAGGAGTGTTTACAAGTGAATCAAATATTTAGATTGATTATTGAGGCTTATGATGGAACAGAAAAAAGGAAGCTGGATTCCAGATAGGACTTTGCTGGAAACTAGTTCCATATTGTTGCCTGGAGAATCCCCATGGACAGAGGAACTTGGTGGCTACAGTCCATGGGGTTGCAAAGAGTCAGACACAACTGAGTAACTAAGCACAACAGTGCTCTGTGGCTATAAAAAATAACTTTGTCATGTATTTGCTTTGCAGCATTCTAAAAGCAGGAAGTCAAGAAACACCTGGGTAACAGGCAAATTTGGCCTTCGAATATGGAATGAAGCAGGGCAAGGCTAATAGAGTTGTAGCAAACACCCTGTTCCAACAACACAAGAGAAGACTCTACACATGGACATCACCAGATGGTCAACACCAAAATCAGGTTTAATATATTCTTTGCAGCCAAAGATGGAGAAGCTCTATACAGTCAGCAAAAACAAGACTGGGAGCTAACTGTGGCTCAGATCATGAGCTCTCTATTGTCAAATTCAGACTTAAATTGAAGAAAGTAGAGAAAACCACTAGACCATTCAGGTGTGACCTAAATAAAATCCCATATGAATATTTAGTGGAAGTGAGAAATAGACTTAAGGGACTAGATCTGATAGACAGAGTGCGTGATGAACTATGAACAGAGGTTCGTGACCGTACGAGAGAGGGATCAAGACCATCCCCATGGAAAAGAAATGCAAAAACGCAAAATGGCTGTCTGGGGGAACCTTACAAATAGCTGTGGAAAGAAGAGAAGCAAAAAGCAAAGGAGAAAAGGAAAGATATAAGCATCTGAATGCAGAGTTCCAAACAATAGCAAGGAGAGATAAGAAAGCCTTCCTCAGCGATTAATGCAAAGAAATAGACGAAAACAACAGAATGGGAAAGACTAGAGATCTCTTCAAGAAAATTAGAGATCCCAAGGGAACATTACATGCAAAGATGGGCTCAATAAAAGATAGAAATGGTATGGACCTAGAAGAAGCGGAAGATATTAAGAAGAGGTGGCAAGAATACACAGAAGAACTGTACAAAAAAGAGCTTCAAGACCAAGATAATCAGTATGATGTGGTCACTCACCTAGAGCGAGACATCCTGGAATGTGAAGTCAAGTGGGCCTTAGAAAACATCACTATGAACAACGCTAGTGGAAGTGATGGAATTCCAGTTGAGCTATTTCAAATCCTGGAAGATGATGCTGTGAAAGTGCTGCATTCAGTTCAGTTCAGTTCAAATCCTCAGTCTTGTCCAACTCCTTGTGACCCCATGAATTGCAGCATGCCAGGCTTTCCTGTCCATCACCAACTCCCGGAGTTCACCCAAACTTATGTCCATAGAGTCAGTGATGCCATCCAGCCATCTCATTTTCTGTCNAGTTCAGTTCAGTTCAAATCCTCAGTCTTGTCCAACTCCTTGTGACCCCATGAATTGCAGCATGCCAGGCTTTCCTGTCCATCACCAACTCCCGGAGTTCACCCAAACTTATGTCCATAGAGTCAGTGATGCCATCCAGCCATCTCATTTTCTGTCATCCCCTTCTCCTCCTGCCCCCAACCCTTCAAAGCATCAGAGTCTTTTCCAATGAGTCAACTCTTCGCATGAGGCAGCCAGAGTATTGTAGCTTCAGCTTTAGCATCAGTCCTTCCAATGAACACCCAGGACTGATCTCCTTTAGGATGGACTGGTTGNTAAAAAAGACAGTGAAAAGAGACAAAGGAAGTGTTAGAAGCTGACAATTTTGGAATTATCAAATAGGGATTGTAAAATAACTATGATTATGTTATTTAAATATGTTAAATTTTCTAATGGAAAAAATTTGTAAAGTAAAAATTTATAATAAATAATAAAATAAAATTTTGAAAAGTAGACAACATGCAAGGATGGATGGGCAGTATAAGGAGAGAAAAGAAAAACTAAGAAAAAAATCAAAATTAAATGTTAGAATCAACACTAAAGAATGCATTGGATGGGTACATCAATAGGTTGGATATGACTGAAGAAATAATCATTAAGTTTTAAGATATGTCAATAGAAAATTCTCAAACCAAAATTCAAAGTGACAGAAATAAATAAATAAAGGAAGAGGTAGAAAAAGTACTGGAGGTAGTAATAGAAAATTTTCTAAAATTAATGACATACAAAACCATAGGTCAAGGAAGCTTGGAGAACATTCTGACAAATGGATATTGAAAAAAGTTACATCAAACCATATTTGAATTACAGAAAACCAATCCAAAGACAAAGAGCAAATCTTGAAAGAATTCCAAGGGGTTAGAAACACTTTACCTATAGAGGGACAAAAAAAAGAGCTAAGTCAAACTTCCCATCACAGAGTATGCAAACAAGTAGAGAGTGAAATATTTAAACATTTGAAAGAAAAAAAAAAATGCACCAACCCAGAATTCTATACCTACTAAAAATATACTTCAAAAGTGCAATAAAGGAGAAATAAAGATGTTCTAAGATAAACAATACTGTTCATACTGTTCGTGGGGTTCTCAAGGCAAGAATACTGAAGTGGTTTGCCATTTCCTTCTCCAGTGGACCACATTCTGTCAGACCTCTCCACCATGACCCACCCGTCTTGTATTGCCCCATGGGCATGGCTTAGTTTCATTGAGTTAGACAAGGCTGTGGTCCTAGTGTGATTAGACTGAATAGTTTTCTGTGAGTATGATTTCAGTGTGTCTGCCCTCTGATGCCCTCTTGCAACACCTACCATCTTACTTGGGTTTCTCTTACCTTGGGCGTGGGGTATCTCTTCAGGGCTGCTCCATCAAAGTGCAGCCACTGCTCCTTACCTTGGATGAGGGGTATCTCCACACCACCATCCTTCCTGACCTTCAACGTGGGATAGATCTTCTAGGCCGTCCTTTGCCCGTGCAGCCACAGCTCCTTGGACTTTGGGTTGCTTCTCCCAGCTGCTGCCCCTGGCCTCGGGTGCCACCTCTGGCCTCTGGGGTGGGGTGGCTCCTCCCAGCTGCCAACCCTGGGCTCAGGTATGGGGTAGCTCCTCCTGGCCATTGCCTCTGACCTTGGACGTGGTGTGGCTCCTCTCAGCCATCTGTGCTTTAGTGTGCCACTCAAGGCAGCCGCCTGTGTTTTTTTTAGCCACCTGACATGCCTCTTGAGAAATCTGTATGCAGGTAAGGCAGCAACAATTAGAACTGGACATGGGACAACAGACTGGTTCCAAATAGGAAAAGGACTACNATCTCTTTCAGAATTTTCCATAGTTTATTGTGATCCACACAAACAAAGGCTTTGGCATAGGCAATAAAGCAGAAATAGATATTTTTCTGGAACTTTCTTGCTTTTTTGATGATCCAGTGAATGTTGGCAATTTGATCTCTGGTTCCTCTGCCTTTTCTAAAACCACCTTCAACATCTGGAAATTCATGGTTCATGTATTGCTGAAGCCAGGCTTGGAGAATTTTGAGCATTACTTTAGTAGTGTGTGAGATGAGTGCAATTATACGGTAGTCTGAGCATTCTTTGTTAGCCTTTATAATATGCTAAGTACCTCGCATTGAAATTCTGAAGACAACTGATCAGACTATATACCTCAGTTGTTCAGGAGTAAGCAGTGGATGGGGAGGAATTACTGAGTTGATGTGAAATGAGCAGAGGGAACTCTAGCAATATGCTAAAGAGTAGTCTTGCCCTGTGGTGTGGCTGGGTCATTCTGGAAGACTAACACACACTAACACAATTTTCAGTAGACAGAGGCAGGGTAGCTCCAGGAACACAGGCATCAGGCACTCTCAGGCAAACCATAAGCAGCAAGGGCCACCAACAAGCCATGGCAGCAGACCCAACGACTGGACTGTGTTCATGTGTCTGGAGTGACCACTTATAAATCAATCTTTTTACCACAGTTGCCACAAGAAATTAATTTGATCCAAGAGTCAAGTTCAAAATGAAGGTCAAGCTCACACACACACACACACACACACACACAGAGTCTTCTCTACTTTAACTGGAATCTTTTAAAAATCTTGTAATAAGGCTGAGTAAAAGAACTGCTTTAACTGAAATCTTGTGTTTTATATACAGAGAGAGCACCAGCTTTGCTAGCAGCTTCATATTGTACATATTTTTCAATTTGGGAAGAATACACAGAGCTATAAGCTTAGCTGAAACAAGCAGAAAAGGACTTATTTTAAGCTGGGACATCTTTGACAACATTAAGGACAGCACCTTCATGGCAGTAAGAACTAAGATGTCTTAAAGAGGCTCATTAGCACTTATACATTCTACACTCTCCCAAAAGACTCTTGCATCGATGTGAATGAAAGTCAATATATTAAAGGAGTAAAGCATTGAGTGGAATTAAACATAAAAGAGTTTGTCAGTGCCTGACATTGGCATTAAACAGAATTAAATGTAAAAGTTGGTTAAGCATTGCCTGACATTACGTTTCTATCGTTTCTCCCTTCCAGCCAAGGTAATTTCCTTTTAAGTATTGCTTCTTAATATAGATTAAGAAGTTTTATCCCTAGCTAAGGGGATTCCCATAGCTCAGTCATTAAAGAATCTGCCTGCAGTGCAGGAGACCCAGGTTCAATCCCTGGTTTGGGAAGATCCCNTTCTATCGTTTCTCCCTTCCAGCCAAGGTAATTTCCTTTTAAGTATTGCTTCTTAATATAGATTAAGAAGTTTTATCCCTAGCTAAGGGGATTCCCATAGCTCAGTCATTAAAGAATCTGCCTGCAGTGCAGGAGACCCAGGTTCAATCCCTGGTTTGGGAAGATCCCCTGGATAAGGGAATGGCAACCCATTCCGGTATTCTTGCCTGGAAAAACCTATGGACAGAGGAACCTGATGGGCTACAGTCCATAGGGTTGCAAGAGTTGGACATGACTTAGCAACTAAGCCATCAAGGTGATTCTAGACAGCCATAGCAGGAATGAAGAGGATTATTTTCAACAGGACACTCTGCTGAACAGAGCTGCATAGGGGCAGCCTCCTTCACTACCAGCTAAACCTAAAGAAGTGAAAATGAAAGTCACTCAGTCATGTCTGACTCTTTGGAACCCAGGCAAGAATACTGGAGTGGGTAGCCTTTCCCTTCTCCAGGGGATCTTCCCAACCTAGGGATCGAACCCAGGTCTCCCACATTGCAGGCAGATTCTTTACCAGCTGAGCCATAAGGGAAGCCCAAGAATACTGGAGTGGGTAGCCTATCACTTCTCCAGCAGATCTTCCCAACACAGGAGTCGAACTGGGGTCTCTTGCATCACAGGTGGATTCTTTACTAACTGAGCTGTCAAACTTAACTTGCCTAATATTTTCTTGGTAGAGTATCCCACATGGCTATAGTCCTACCCAGAAACTGTCAGATCCCATACACCAGTTCTATACCCATTCACAGCTTCTGCTTTTTTAGCTGCTAACTGTTCACACCTTTACCTTCAGAGGCTCACCCAAAGGCAGAGCCAAAGCAGTGATGAATTATGGTTATGGAGTAGGAAAGCCCAAACCCCTTGTCGAGAGATGGGATAAGCTCTGAAGTGTAGTTTATACTCGAGTTTGCCAAAGGTTCATATGGAAATTGGAATTACTTAAAATCTCATCACAGCATGGCTTCTTCTTCTCTGAACTACTTCTCCACTCCTTTACTGTTTCTCCTGCAGATGCATCCTTAGTAAGTCACATGCACACAAGTCCTTGGCTTAGGATCTGCTTCTAGGAGTACTCAGCCCAAGACAGTCCTTAATACTCATTCATTCAGTCATTCAAAGAAGTGCGCTGCCTAAGTGCTTTCATCCCAGTCCAATGAGTTAGAATGATATAGAGTTGGGTGAAACGTAACCATGGATATTCGGAACTATTATATGGGACATACAGAGACTACACATTTATAAGCCAAAAGAAACTTAAAATACGAAAATAGCATCATACCTGATAAAGTGATTTCTACCTAGTAGGTTCTTATGTGTGCCAAAGATTTGCTTAGTCCTTATAATGTTGTCCATTGAGGAGAGCCAATTATTTGCTTATGTTCACACAAACATTTTTGGAGACCCTCCTATGAATCAGAGAGTGATAAAGTGACACACTCATAAGTACAATATAATGATATAATTATAATCTCAAATAATGCATAATCTCAAATTATATAATGTATATAATTATATAATATATAATGTATAATTTCAAATAATGTGTACAAGGCTATGGAAAAATAGTGGAAGAAATGAGAGTTTTCCAAGAAAATGAAAGGCTGGATCTTAAAGGGAAAACCGAATTGATTCTGGGCAGAAGTAGAAGCATTTTAGAAAGAGAATAACAAACTCCATAGTAATTAGGTGTGAAAAAGCAATGTCAGATCAAAGAGTGAGTGGTTTACAAAATTGAATCAAAGGTCACATGAAGAGGAAAGGCAGGAGATAAAGCCAGAGATGCAGGTTGGCACCACTCAGTGGTACACCTTAGGTACTTTAGAACTTTGTCCTATAGGTATGGGGAACCTTCAAAGATATTTAGAGTTTGCCAAGGTTTGCCTCAGAAACAATATGAAGAATGTGTTAGAGAAAACAAAAACTCTAGTCAGAAATACTAGTTAGTTAAAAGGCTGTTCCTAGGTTAAATCAGATATAATTTCCAACGTCCAACTTTTTTATCTTTTAATTGGAAGATAATTGCTTTACAATATTGTGTTGGTTTCTTCCATACGACAATGAAAATCAGTCATAATTATGTTTATTTCCCTCCATCTTGAGCACCCCCTCACCCCTCCCATTCCACCCTTCTAGGTCATCACAGGACACCAGGCTGGGCTCCCTGTGTTATATAGCAGCTTCCCACTAGGTTACAATGGAATATTACTCAGCCATAAAAAGGAATGAATTTGAGTCAGTTGTAGTGAGGTGGATGAACCTAGAGCCTAATTATAAAGAGTAAAGTAAATCAGAAAGAGAAAATCAAAAATCCAACAATTTTTAACCCAATGAAAATGTGAATTTCATATATTTCAAGTTGATACACTAACCAAGAAGAATGAAGATGAGAATTTGAATAACGACACAAAGACTGGAAAGAAAGGGTGAAATAAAAGAGATGCCTAGGAGAGAAAATTGGCATGAGAGGCAGAGGCAGAGTAAGCCACAGAACTGGGTGTGAGAGTGAAGCAAAAGTTGCAGTGCAAGTGATAGAGTGAATTGTCAAAAATATCTGTGAAAGAGATAGGGTCCACCAGAGGAGAAGGCAATGGCGACCCACTCCAGTGCTCTTGCCTGGAGAATCCCATGGACGGAGGAGCCTGGTGGGCCACAGTCCATGGGGTCACTACTAGTCGGACATGACTGAGCGACTTCACTTTCACTTTTCACTTTCATGCATTGGAAAAGGAAATGGCAACCTACTCCAGTGTTGTTGCCTGGAGAACCCAGGGACTGGGGAGCCTGGTGGGCTGCCCTCTATGGGGTCACACAGAGTCAGACAAGACTGAAGCGACTTAGCAGCAACAGCAGCAGCAGCAGCAGCAGAGGAGTAGTTTAGAGAGTGGCACAGGGAACCATATCATGCTTCAGAATTCTTGGCTCCTCACATATTATTTACTTTGCAATAAAAAGTTTCTTCTTTTCCTGCTACTTGACAACAGACAGGCATGTGGTACCCAAATTCCTAAAGCTGTTATTATTGTTCAGTCACTCAGTCATGTCTGACTCTTTGCAACCCCATGGACTGCAGCACACCAGGCCTCCCTGTCCTTCACCAACTCCTGGAGCTTGCTCAGAATCATGACCACTGAGTCGGTGATGCCATCCAACCATCTCATCCTCTATGATCTCCTTCTTCTTCTGCCCTCAATCTTTCCCAGGATCAGGTTCTTTTCTAATGATTCAGTTCTTCACATCAGGTGGCCAGAGTATTGGAGCTTCAGCTTTAGCATCAGTCCTTCCAATGAATATTCAAGGTTGATTTCCTTTAGGATTGACTGATTTGATATCCTTGCAGTCCAAGGGACTCTCAAGAGTCTTCTCCAAAACCATAGTTCAAAAGCATCAATTCTTTGATGCTCAGCCTTCTTTATGGTTCAACTCTTCACAACCGTACATGACTATTACATAGCTTTGACTGGGAAGACGTTTGTTGGCAAAGTAATGTCTCTGCTTTTTAATATGCTGTCTATGTTGGCCATAGCTTTTCTTCTAAGGAGCAAGCATCATTTAATTTTATTACTTCAGTCACCGTCTGCAGTGATTTTGGAGCCAACCAATTATGCAACTCCAAGTGTATTTATTTAGTTAAAACAGGCCTTGAAAAGAGAACCTAAGCAACAGGACAGCAGCAAAAGAAACCTAGTTGTCCTCTAGAGAAGGGACCCCATCTAACCAGATGGCTTTTTAACTGTATAAAGGGTCTTCTCATACAGGGGCTCACAGAGGATTCTGAAAGCCTCAGAGAATGAATAGGAAAGCCTATTTTGTTTTTCTTTTCTACTCTGACCTTAACTCTAATCACTCTTTCAGAACCACAATGTTTCTATAAAAAGTGCCAACTAAACTTTTCCTGTTTGCACTGAAATAGATATTGGCCAACCCAACATAATTTTCTGTTGCAAGGAAGACGTGACATTTTATTGTCCTTCAAATAACAGTGCCTTCCTAAAACAGAAATTATTTATTTGCTTAACACAATCAAGAACTGGAGAATTACATGTCTGTCTGGACATCTTCTGTAATGTCACGCCACTTGGGATGGGCACGCTATTTAAGATGATCTTAACTATACTTTTGAGAGAAAAAAGACTCTAGGAATCTGATAAAAAAAGACTAAGGATACATTGAATTAAATTTCTTTAACAATTTCTTATAAGAATTTCATTTCATTCTGCTAGTTCTTGTAAGAAAATTGCTAAGAAATATATAAAAAGGAAATATTTTCAAGTATATTTTTTATATATTTCAACTTGGTTGAAATATATATAGTTCAAAATTTTACTGCATCAAATGAATTTAAGCTAATATTTGGAGATGTTGTGGAGGGAGGGGCTGCAGGGCAAATTACACAGCATTGTTCTTTGAGGTCCCAAATATATTTATTGCCTATCACCTATGTGGCAAGCAGTGTGGTAGCTGCTGGAGACACAGTGATATGCAAAACTAGGCATGGTTCCTGGTTTCATAAAACTTGTGGCCTAGAGATAACAACACATGTTAAACAAATAATCAAACATATTACAAACACACATATTACATACACACTTATTACAAACTACAATGAATTCTTGAAAAGAAAATAGTGAGTATCACGTAGGGAACCAGTGCTGGTCAACAGGGTATTCTCCGAGGAAGTGATTTTCAGAGTTGAGACCTGAAGAACAAGAAGTAGTCAACCAGGTGATGAAGGAAAGAAAGAGCACTCCAGGTAGGGAAAGCTTCGAGCACAAATGCCCTGAGGTAGCTGGGCAGTAGATGTGACCCTGTTTGTGGTGTTTGTAGATTGCTAGTGTGACCTGCAATGGCCCCCCACTCCAGTACTCTTCCTGGAAAATCCCATGGATGGAGGAGCCTGGTGGGCTACAGTCCATGGGGTCGCTAGGAATCGGACACTTACTGAGCGACTTCACTTTCACTTTTCACTTGCATGCATTGGAGAAGGAAGTGGCAACCCATTCCGGTGCTGTTGCCTGGAGAATCCCACGGACGGGGGAGCCTGGTGGGCTGCCTGGTGGGCTGCTGTCTATGGGGTCGCAGATTTGTACACAACTGAAGCTACTTAGCAGCGGCAGCAGCAGTGTGACCTGCAAAAATGTTCAAAAGAGAGCTACAGTTGCAGCTAGAGGCCAGATCAGACAGACAAGGTTGAGAAATTCAGTCTTTACCCTGAGAGAAACAGGAGGTTACTGAAAGCTGGAGATGGGCAGAGTTAGGTTTACCTACAAAGATAATTTGAAGTCAACGTCCTTTATTCAGCATGTAACAAATGCTCTAATAACTGCCCTAGGGCTCCCGAAGTAATATTAGCCCTGGTTTCTGATCTCAAGTAACGTCTGATGTGGATGTATGTGAAGAAAGAGAGGGTGGGTCAAAGCACAGGAGGCAGCAATGAGACAATCTTGGGGAGATGATATCTAAAACATCTTCATTTATGGAGTCAGAGCTGATGTGAGTTGATGTATGGATTGTGGTTCTCCTCTTCTTTGAAAATGTTCAGGGAAGTGTCATCTGACGAAAGGAATCATAATCAATAATTCTGTCCACTGAAACCCTCTGTCTGTTCACAGATAAGGCACCACACAAACCACTCTGCATCCAGCGCCACCTCTTTACCCCACCAGTGCTCCTCAGCCTTGATGTGGAGTGACCACCTGGAAAGGTGAGATGTAGAACTTCCTGAATTGAGAGCATAGCTCTCCCCCATCACTCTGCTCTGACCTGAGTACATGTTACAAAGGCAGAAGGTCTCTAAGAATTAAAATGCAAAGTAAGCACACATGTCTGATGAAGGAGGACTGATTCCCCAGAGGAGCTGTTGTTGTTTTTACAGCTTCATTTACATTTCCTCTAACTGAGAACTTTCTGAGACTGGCTCCAGGCTGCTTTTGGAACTGACTAACTCTGCGTGGTGAAGAGTCTGCATGTCTGCTTTTTTCTTAGTAAGAGCAGGCTCCCAGGAGAACTTTAAATTTTTTTAAAAAATTGAAGTATAGTTGATTTACATTGTCATATTATTTTCAGGTGTACAGTGCAGTGATTTAGTTTTACGTATATTATTTTTCAGATTATTTCCCCCATAGGTTATTATAAAATACTGAGTATGACAGTAGATCCTCGTGCTTAATTGCTCAGGAGTGTCTAACTCTGAGACCATTGGACTGCCAGGTTCCTCTGTCCATGGGATTTTTCAGGCACAAATACTGGAGTGGGTTCCCATTTCCTTCTCCAGGGAATCTTCCTGACCCAAGGAATCGAACCCGTATCTCCTGTCTCTTGCCATTGTAGGTGGATTCTTTACCCGCTGAGTCATCGGGGAAGCCTTGGTTATCTCTTTTGTATATAGTAGTATGTATATGTTAATCCCATCCTTCCAGAAATATTTTAAGGCTAAATGACCCCCGTTTTATTTAGACACCAGAACTTGACATGTTTACCATATGACTAACATACTCTTCCTTGCTCTTTTGATTAGATCTGCTTTGTATAACACATATATTTCAGTGAATGAACATTGTAGAAAGCAGAACATTATGCCAAATGTGATGCATGTTTAGTCAGATTAAATTTCAAGCATTAGTTTCCTCCCTAAACATGTCCTTTCAACATTCCTGCTAGTGACTATAGGGTTAATTGAATGGTCTTCTGTGTATTATCGCATTGTGTGATCATTTTTGTTTTAATGAGAGAACGTAAAAGTTTTAATTTATTTTCAAAGACTATTCAAATAAGTTGAACTCTTCATTTTTAATGGAAAATCTGCACATTCAGCTTATTTCTTTCCCTGGGTACGGCTAGGTACCATAACTCCAGTATAAGTTGTTATAACAAATGTGGACATTCAAGCAGCTCGATTTCTTTAAATATTTGTTCTCCCATGGTTGAGGTAACTGAGAGATTATCACTTCTGTTCTTCAGGGCAAGATTTAAATGTGTTTTGAATAAATACTTTGCAACAATACCCAAGGATAAGAAAAAGCTGGCTGCTTCTGGATCACACCTCAAAAATCACAAAGCCAGTAAAGTTTTCACTTGACTCACTTTTATGGTCCTCCGTCCTTGCCTTAGATATCTGTAGGTAATACACCTATTCTGGGCAGTTTTACTATAAACACAGATCCCTTGGAAAATAAAAAAAGGGAAAAGAATCGGGATACCCAATTTCCATTTGCTAGGTTCATACTAATCCCATTTTCAGTTTTTTAAAGTAAATCTTATTGTACTTACCCTCCTTGATATAAATAAGCCAAGCTCTCTATAGAAACTTTGGAAAATATGGAAAATTTAAAATGAAAGGCAGCTTACTAAAATTTACTTTCACTACTCAACAAAAGCCCACCATCATTTTAGTGGATTTCTTTCTCATTATTTCCCTTTGCACTTTCCTTAATTTTCTTTTACACACATATGATAATATATATTCATTATTGTGTCTTGTTTACTTCATTTAACATAAAATAAACATTCCACAGATTATTTACAAATTATTTTAAAGTAATTTTAATATTTATATAGTAGTCTATTAAAAGGATTCACCATAGTTTATTTAATCATAATCTGTGATCAGATCTGGCACCATGATAAACAGAACTGCATCACTACCCAAAGACTAAAGTTTTTTAATATTTGTGATTGTTTTTACTAGAAGTACGCTTTAAGGAATAAAAACTATCTAAATTTTTAAAATCTTGAAAGATGCCTATAGTCTGACTGCTTTCCAAAGTATTAGTGATTGAAAATTTCATCAGCAATGTGTGTTTTTATTTTGCTTTACTCTAACTAGCACTGTATGTTATCTTAAAGCACACACACACACACTATTTTGTTGGTTTGATAGGAAAAACAATTGTATTTCATGGCTCTTTTAATTGGTACTCTTCCTTATGTGTTTTCAGGGTATAGTTATATACTGATTAAGGTTTGTTTTTAAGGCAAGATTATTTGACCATTTGATGTATGTACAATTGATATAGCTTTTCAATTTGATTATTCTTCTGGATTACGATCTTGTNGAAAGCTGGAGATGGGCAGAGTTAGGTTTACCTACAAAGATAATTTGAAGTCAACGTCCTTTATTCAGCATGTAACAAATGCTCTAATAACTGCCCTAGGGCTCCCGAAGTAATATTAGCCCTGGTTTCTGATCTCAAGTAACGTCTGATGTGGATGTATGTGAAGAAAGAGAGGGTGGGTCAAAGCACAGGAGGCAGCAATGAGACAATCTTGGGGAGATGATATCTAAAACATCTTCATTTATGGAGTCAGAGCTGATGTGAGTTGATGTATGGATTGTGGTTCTCCTCTTCTTTGAAAATGTTCAGGGAAGTGTCATCTGACGAAAGGAATCATAATCAATAATTCTGTCCACTGAAACCCTCTGTCTGTTCACAGATAAGGCACCACACAAACCACTCTGCATCCAGCGCCACCTCTTTACCCCACCAGTGCTCCTCAGCCTTGATGTGGAGTGACCACCTGGAAAGGTGAGATGTAGAACTTCCTGAATTGAGAGCATAGCTCTCCCCCATCACTCTGCTCTGACCTGAGTACATGTTACAAAGGCAGAAGGTCTCTAAGAATTAAAATGCAAAGTAAGCACACATGTCTGATGAAGGAGGACTGATTCCCCAGAGGAGCTGTTGTTGTTTTTACAGCTTCATTTACATTTCCTCTAACTGAGAACTTTCTGAGACTGGCTCCAGGCTGCTTTTGGAACTGACTAACTCTGCGTGGTGAAGAGTCTGCATGTCTGCTTTTTTCTTAGTAAGAGCAGGCTCCCAGGAGAACTTTAAATTTTTTTAAAAAATTGAAGTATAGTTGATTTACATTGTCATATTATTTTCAGGTGTACAGTGCAGTGATTTAGTTTTACGTATATTATTTTTCAGATTATTTCCCCCATAGGTTATTATAAAATACTGAGTATGACAGTAGATCCTCGTGCTTAATTGCTCAGGAGTGTCTAACTCTGAGACCATTGGACTGCCAGGTTCCTCTGTCCATGGGATTTTTCAGGCACAAATACTGGAGTGGGTTCCCATTTCCTTCTCCAGGGAATCTTCCTGACCCAAGGAATCGAACCCGTATCTCCTGTCTCTTGCCATTGTAGGTGGATTCTTTACCCGCTGAGTCATCGGGGAAGCCTTGGTTATCTCTTTTGTATATAGTAGTATGTATATGTTAATCCCATCCTTCCAGAAATATTTTAAGGCTAAATGACCCCCGTTTTATTTAGACACCAGAACTTGACATGTTTACCATATGACTAACATACTCTTCCTTGCTCTTTTGATTAGATCTGCTTTGTATAACACATATATTTCAGTGAATGAACATTGTAGAAAGCAGAACATTATGCCAAATGTGATGCATGTTTAGTCAGATTAAATTTCAAGCATTAGTTTCCTCCCTAAACATGTCCTTTCAACATTCCTGCTAGTGACTATAGGGTTAATTGAATGGTCTTCTGTGTATTATCGCATTGTGTGATCATTTTTGTTTTAATGAGAGAACGTAAAAGTTTTAATTTATTTTCAAAGACTATTCAAATAAGTTGAACTCTTCATTTTTAATGGAAAATCTGCACATTCAGCTTATTTCTTTCCCTGGGTACGGCTAGGTACCATAACTCCAGTATAAGTTGTTATAACAAATGTGGACATTCAAGCAGCTCGATTTCTTTAAATATTTGTTCTCCCATGGTTGAGGTAACTGAGAGATTATCACTTCTGTTCTTCAGGGCAAGATTTAAATGTGTTTTGAATAAATACTTTGCAACAATACCCAAGGATAAGAAAAAGCTGGCTGCTTCTGGATCACACCTCAAAAATCACAAAGCCAGTAAAGTTTTCACTTGACTCACTTTTATGGTCCTCCGTCCTTGCCTTAGATATCTGTAGGTAATACACCTATTCTGGGCAGTTTTACTATAAACACAGATCCCTTGGAAAATAAAAAAAGGGAAAAGAATCGGGATACCCAATTTCCATTTGCTAGGTTCATACTAATCCCATTTTCAGTTTTTTAAAGTAAATCTTATTGTACTTACCCTCCTTGATATAAATAAGCCAAGCTCTCTATAGAAACTTTGGAAAATATGGAAAATTTAAAATGAAAGGCAGCTTACTAAAATTTACTTTCACTACTCAACAAAAGCCCACCATCATTTTAGTGGATTTCTTTCTCATTATTTCCCTTTGCACTTTCCTTAATTTTCTTTTACACACATATGATAATATATATTCATTATTGTGTCTTGTTTACTTCATTTAACATAAAATAAACATTCCACAGATTATTTACAAATTATTTTAAAGTAATTTTAATATTTATATAGTAGTCTATTAAAAGGATTCACCATAGTTTATTTAATCATAATCTGTGATCAGATCTGGCACCATGATAAACAGAACTGCATCACTACCCAAAGACTAAAGTTTTTTAATATTTGTGATTGTTTTTACTAGAAGTACGCTTTAAGGAATAAAAACTATCTAAATTTTTAAAATCTTGAAAGATGCCTATAGTCTGACTGCTTTCCAAAGTATTAGTGATTGAAAATTTCATCAGCAATGTGTGTTTTTATTTTGCTTTACTCTAACTAGCACTGTATGTTATCTTAAAGCACACACACACACACTATTTTGTTGGTTTGATAGGAAAAACAATTGTATTTCATGGCTCTTTTAATTGGTACTCTTCCTTATGTGTTTTCAGGGTATAGTTATATACTGATTAAGGTTTGTTTTTAAGGCAAGATTATTTGACCATTTGATGTATGTACAATTGATATAGCTTTTCAATTTGATTATTCTTCTGGATTACGATCTTGTTGCTAAGTCGCTTCAGTCGTGTCTGACTCTGTGTGACCCCATAGACGGCGGCCCACCAGGCTCCCCCGTCCCTGGGATTCTCCAGGCAAGAACACTGGAGTGGCTTGCCATTTCCTTCTCCAATGCATGAAAGTGAAAAGTGAAAGTGAAGTTGCTCAGTCGTGTCTGACTCTTAGCTACCCCATGGACTGCAGCCCACCAGGCTCCTCCACACATGGGATTTTCCAGGCAAGAGTACCGGAGTCAGGTGCTGTTGCCTTTCTTGGGAACCAGAAAAATTACTCAGAATAAAGGCATTCATTTAGTATAACTAGATAACCTGGAGACTTTTAGGTGATCCAAAATCCAAAATTATTTACATTGCTTTTATTTATAAAACACAGATGTAACTACTTCAAACAAGAATGTTTTAACGTCTAAGACATTATATTTCTTATTTACACCTTAATCCTTGCACCATACAAAATGTATCCCTATCCATGCTTATTATATTTTTTCTTTCTATTCTAACAGATAATCAAAGAATGAAGTTGGACTTTTTATTGCAATTGCTGTCCTTGAGTTTGTGTGTTTCTGCCCACCTGAGAAGGAGAATTTGATGTTTTGATTTGGATTATTTCTTCTTTTTCATCTTTAAAAAATTTTTAACTTTTTTTTCTTGTCAGTAATATTCACTGAGACCAAGTTTATTACTATAATCTATGTCTTTAAGTATTCAGTCAGCTACTTGGACTGGATATTGAGAATTACATTTAAGAAGCTGGGCAAGATTACAGAGATGGTGACTGTGAAAAAATGAGAAAAAGAAAACCCCATCTCCCTGGAGTTTCCCCCAATTTAAAACCTTTATGTGAATCTCAACTGATGTGGCTATCTTCACATTTTAATGGTAGTTTTGATTTTACAATGAATTTGAAAAATCAGTAGGAGCTTTGGTCAGTGAAAAGTCAACTTATTGAGAGAATTCAGTTAACAAGACATAAATTCTACAAGATAGAAAAGGATGCCAAGTGAAGGCAGGAAGATACCATGACCAAAGACATTTATGTAAAATGTGTAATTAATGTTTTGGAGATGTTGTATTCTTCGGGGCTAGGCTGGGAACGAAAGTCCGAAATCTGTATTCTGGTTATGCATCATTCAGCTATGTAGTAACCAGCTTAATTATCATTTTCCTGTCTTTGAAGAGTGAAAACTGTGATACAGCTAAAGGCACTCTTGAAATGTTATAGAAAATATTAATGAAGCTAAATGATTAACTACTGAGTTGGAGCATTAAAAAAAAAAAAATCCAGGTATAGTTTCTGATTCACTCCTGCTGCTGCTGCATGTGCAACCCCATAGATGGCAGCCCACCAGGCTCCCCCGTCTCTGGGATTCTCCAGGCAACAACACTGGAGTGGGTTGCCATTTCCTTCTCCAATGCATGAAAGTGAAAAGTGAAAGCGAAGTTGCTCAGTTATATCCGACTCCTAGCAACCCCATGGACTGCAGCCCACCAGGCTCCTCCATCCATGGGATTTTCCAGGCAAGAGTACTGGAGTGGGGTGCCATCGCCTTCTCCAGTTCACTCCTAGCAATTCAGTATTTCTTACAATTTCTTCTTGGGTGGCATACAAAAGGCAACATTAAGTGATATAGTTATAAACTACCAAGTTTTGTTACTTTTTTATGGAGTAAAAGAATCTGGTCTGTGTGAAATAAGAAATTCTGTGGACTTCAAAAAAATACTTTGAGTCATTTACTGTTTCTTACCTGATGTGCCCTAGTGTGTGCATGCTGAGTTACTGAATTTTGACTGATTCTTTGTGACCTCATAGACTGTAGCCAACCAGGCTTCTCCATCCATAGGATTTCCCAAGCAATAATTGCCTTTGTGCTGTGCTTAGTCACTCAGTCATGTCCAACTGTTTGCAACCCCATGAACTGCAGCCCACCAGGCTCCTCTGTCCTTGGGGATTCTCCAGGCAAGAATACTGGAATGAGTTGCCATGCCCTCCTCCAACCCAGGGATTGATCTTCCCAACCCAGGGATCAAACCCAGGTCTCCTGCATTGCAGGCAGATTGTTTACTGACTGAGCCCCCAAGGAAGCCCCAAAATACTGGATTGGGTAGCCTATCCCTTCTCCAAGGGCTCTTCCTGACCCAGGAATTGAACCAGGGTCTTCTGCATTGCAGGCAGATTCTTTACCAGCTGAGCTACCAGGGAAGCCCTATAATTGCCTTTTTCTACCCATAAATTCAACCAACATTTCTTCCCCTTATCTTTCTGTTCGCTTTCTTCCTCCTTCTTTTCCCTCTCCCAGTTCACCTAATTCAACACCTATTTATTGTTGTGTGCTATGCCAAGGGCCATGCTGCCATCTACAAGGATCTCTTGGAAAGAGATGATACTATAGTATCAGCAGTTTGGCAATAGAATCCAACACTGTAACTAACTGTCATCTCTGTCAGTGAAATGAAACCAAAATAGTTGAATTGTCCCTTTGATATGGTTGAACCAGTTGTGAATTATCTCTAAATTATAATTATTTTCACTCAAACTTGTATTGAAATGGCCTTATGTAACTAGCACAAAACATGCTGTACACATCCCTTTATTCAGGTTTAAATTCAACATGCTCTACTGAGCAAGTAGGATTTGCAGACCATCATAGGGCTGTTTATACTCCTGTTACCTCTGTCTGTCCATCATCCAGCTATGTTTGTCTGTCATCTGTTAACTATTTTATTATTACAAAAGAGGGTAAGGTTTACAGAGGGTTTGCTCAATGTCATTTAGCTAATCTAAGTAAGATTTCAGATCCAAGTTTAAGCTTTTTGATTCCAGGTTTATTGTTTTCCCTACAGCACAGTGCAATGTGAGAATTGTTGTAAGACAGATCTAGTAATAAAATCATGGGTTCTGGAATCAAATTTGGATTTAAATCTGGCTGTGCCGTTCATTAGCTCTATGAACTTGAGAGAGTTAATTTCATGGAGTTTCAATGCATTAATCTGTAAACTAAAGACTATAATAGCCTCACTTACTGTGAGGTTATTGTGATGAGGTATGTAAAGTGAATGCAACACAATAGGTACTCAATAAGTATTAACTGTGATGAATTCTTATCTAGACTTACCTCCAATTGTATAATCCAAGTCCTCAATTTCAACTATACACTGGCTCCCTGACCATGTGGGTTGAAATATCATGGACAGAACCAACTTCAAATCCCAGGATGTTATTCTTCTTGATTCTATTACCTCATGGTTATTATTTTTGCCCACACAAAAACTACTCATCTCCCTCATGTTTGAATCACATCTTGTCCTTAGCCTTTGGACAGTTTGAGCACAGAAGCCCCTCTTTACTCACAATTTTAGTTACCAGTGGTCAAACACAGACTGAAAATATTAAATGGAAGATTCCAGAAATAAACAATTCATAAGTGTTAAAGTTGCATGCCATTCTGAGTAGCCTAATAAAATCTCTTAGGGTCCCGCTCTGTTTCACCTGGGATATAAATCATCCCTTTGTCCCGCATATCCTATTCATTAGTCATGTGGTACCCTACTTAGTTATCAAATCCACCACTGAGGTTTTGCAGGGCTTGTTCTTCAAGCATTTAATATGCTTTACACTTAACAAAGCTTCCAAAGCCCAAGAGTACTGATGCTGGTCATTCGGATATGCCAAAGAGAAGCTGTAAAGTACTTTCTTTAAGTGAAAGTTCTCTGTTTAATAAGAAAAGGAAAAAAAAATATGCTGAAGTTGATAAAATATATATGTAAAAAAAAGTCTATCTTTGAAATTGTGAAGGAGGAGAAAAAAATTTGTGCTAGTTTTGCTGACACACCTCAAACCACTAAAGTTACAGCCACAGTGTGTCATCATTGCTTTGTTAAGGTGGAAAAGGCATTAAATTTGTAAATGAGTTATTTAGAGAAAGCAAGAGAGACTACATTCACTAACTTTTATTATAGCATAGTGTTATAATTGTTTTATTTTATTATTGATTATCATCTTTAATCTCTTACTGTACCTAATTTGTATATAAAAGTTTTAAAACTGGTACATATGTACAGGAAAAAAGAGTAGTGTATATATAAGTGTGTATGGGGTTCAGCACTATCTGTGGTTTCAAGCATTCACTAGGGTCTTGGACCATATTCTCTAAGAATAGGGAAGACTACTGTGTCCTTATTATTTTCTTACCTCTCTCTCCACCTCTGAACTTGTAGTGCTCATTTTGATAATTACTATATTATTCCTTAAATATTTTCATTATGCGTGTCTTTTTCCTCTAACAAAATTCTGTTTCATGGTGGACAGGACACTTTTCTTATATTTTCTTCATGGGTTTCATACCACTAGGACAGTATTTGGCACCACAAAGAATGCTTATATGATAAACTCTCAGCCAAGGTAACATTCATGGGTGATACTAGCTGTTGTAAATTTAAATGAATGTGATAGGAAGCCCTTTGTTTCCATGCTATTGTTCGCCTTGGGAAATTTCATGTTAAACTTTATCATTTAAAAATGCTACATTCAGGCAGAATAATCACATGCAATTTAATATGATAATGTTTATTAAAACTCTATATGAGAAAGTTTAAAGTAATAGGAAAAACTTGAAAAATCAAGTTTATTTGGTAAAGATATCGCTCAGACAATTAAGAATCTCTTTGTCCAGTTAGTCTGAAATCTGATGTAGAGACAATATATATCAGTATAAAGTACTTTTGTTACTTCTGTCTTTAATCCACAGAAATGTATACATTGCATGCTAAATTCACCTGAGATAATAACCTCTGTAACATATGTTCTCAGATACTTTGGATCATGATTCAGTAACACATACTGATTTTTAACAAATGTCTTCATCTAGATTTTCTTTATTTTCCTCAATAAACAAGAGTTCTCATAATCGTATAATTGAAGACAGAACTAAACTTCAAAATAAAATAAATCTCTTTGGAGCTCTGCCAAAAGAACGTTACATGTAGAAAATAGTGCTTGATCTACAATTTTATCACAATTCTAGTAACTATTGTAAAGTTCCATGAAATACATATATAAAATATATATGATATTAATATGCTTTAAAAGTGAGTAGTATAGACCTGGTTCTTGACTATGGATCTTCTCAACCCAAAGATCAAGCCTACGTCAACTTAATGTCTCTTGCATTGGCAGGCAGGGTGGCATCACTAGCGCCACCTGGGAAGCCTGTAAATCTGTATATATATCTTACAAGTGGACTATGGTCCACGAAATATATGAAAATTCAAACAGCATTGAATTGCTCTACATTTTTAGTGTCTACAAGAATGACTTTCAAAAATTCAATAAATAATGAAAACCAGGTTATAAGAAAACCATATAAGCTACTTAAGAGAATAAAAATGTTTTCAGTCTTCAGTACTTGGAAGCACATTTAAAAGTCTGTTGCTAAGATAATTTTTATTATTCAGGCACCTAAAGGATCTGAATAAAATATGCTTAGCTTGATATGCTTTTAATTAATCACTATGAATACTTAGATGTTTAATAGTTGTCTTAAAAATATTTGTGCTTATGTTTTTCAGGCTTTTATGAATCTAGGCTTTTACTGAATATTTTAATTCAAAATATGTCTAGGCTTATCCCATAGATTGAAGTGTTTCTCTGTTTTATTCACATTTTCAGATTTCATTTTATTGTCATTATCTGAAGTACTTTGTGTAAAAATAATTTTGAACAATGTGCATTTTTAAGAGTCTTTGTAGCTTTTATTTTTTAAAATTCTCAACCATATTGTAAACTCCCTGTGGGAAGGACCTCTGTTTATATATTTCTTGTACCTTCAGAGCCCAGCACTGTGCCGAACACAAATAAATTGCTCAATAAAAGCTTGATGGAGAGTCTAAGTGGCCTGACTGCAATCTATATTAGTAATGCCTGAGACACTTGGTGTGCTTGGTATGGGGAAGGGTGGCATCTAGTTGACAGTTGATTCTTTATTTACTTTTCATGTTTGACACTGTGCTCTTTTGATCAGTCTTTAAATCTGAGTAGTGCAGAGTCTTTAGACTTTTTGTAGAAAAGAGCTGCAAATATTTGTAAAGAATGGGGGCAATTGCTGTTAGAAAAAAAAAATGGGCTAAATAGAAATCTACATATAAAACTAACCTGTCTTTAGTTAGCTAAATTATTTCTTACCTTGGTATAGGAGCTGAATTTTACTACACTTAGAATTAAATGAAGATATGAAGAATGAATGAATGCTGCTGAAGATATAGATAGCTTGTGGAATAAGATGAACATAATTTTCACATATGAGGCAGTAGAAAATTTTCCTTTTATGATTTTTTTTGAGCAAAGGATAGTGTTCTCTTTTTTCAAATAAGTATACCAGAGCTGTAGTAAATGAATAACCACTTTTAATTAATTTCTGACAGAAAGTTAGTGGCTGCTGGTTATGGTTTTTATCAGGTTAGTTAACTTATAATTGAAATGCAGGTATACATAGAAAACATGAGAACTCAAGTTATAAGCACCAAAATACTATGGCATAGGAAGGGCAGAAGAGATTCCACACTAAAAAGCCACAGTGCCCTTTAAAATACAGAGTTAAACCAAAAGGAGACTACCAATAGAAATGCAGGATTAAAACAAAAGGATGTCAATTTGTTACAAGACTAGACAAAGTATGACTTAGTCATAGATACTCCATAAATATTAATACTTGCTGATTGTTGTGGTGGTGGTGAGAAAGACTACAGCTTCTGCTGGTAAAGAATACAAATAGATATTCAAGCAAAATTAAGTAAGTGTAAAACTAAGAAGATTAAGAGAGAGTAGGGAAAATTTGGTAATATATATTTAATAAGACTGAAAAAAAGGAAAAAAAGATGGAATTAACCTTCTTTTTATATAGCTAACCTTCTTTCATGTTCTGTTAATTCTTTCTGTATTTATTTCTCAATTCTGTCTTTTCATCATCAATACCATGTTTTAAATCTATGCCTCTATCATTTCCCATCAGAATCACCCCAGTAGCTTCTGTCCTGATTCTGGTCTCAGGCCCATTAGTCACCCTCTACATCTGCTATCAGAGTATGGTTGGTGTTAATAAAGATTGACTCTCAGGGCATTTGTTCATGAAGAGGAGTGCAGTTCTCTGGTTGGCACATAGGTCTAGTAGATTAGGATTAGAGAACCCAGTGATTGTGCTACTCTTAATTTATCTTGCAACTACTGCCATATTTCAAACCCTACCCATTGGTACCATGTGGGAAAATTACAGATCCTAAAAGGCAATTCAAGGAGATTTGGTTCAGTGTTTCTCAAACTTACCCAATCATACTAACCATTCTAAGTTTATTTTATTAAAATACAAATGTCAGTCCCTTCCCTGGAGGTTGAGTCTAAAATTCTGGCATAAGACCCAGGATTTTGTATTTTTAAAATAAACTTCTTCTAAACTAGTACAGCCACTATGGAAAACAGTGTGGAGATTCCTTTAAAAATTGCAAATAGAACTGCCATATGACCCAGCAATCCCACTGCTGGGCATACACACCGAGGAAACCAGAATTGAAAGAGACACATGTACCCCAATGTTCATTGCAGCACTGTTTATAATAGCCAGGACGTGGAAACAACCTAGATGCCCATCAGCAGATGAATGGATAAGAAAGCTGTGGTACTTATACACGATGGAGTATTACTCAGCCATTAAAAAGAGTACATTTGAATCAGTTCTAATGAGATGGATGAAACTGGAGCCGATTATACAGAGTGAAGTAAGCCAGAAAGAAAAGCACCAATACAGTATACTAACACATATATATGGAATTTAGAAACATGGTAATGATAACCCTGTATGTGAGACAGCAAAAGAGACACAGATGTATAGAATGGACTTTTGGACTTTGAGGGAAAGGGAGAGGGTGGGATGATTTGGGAGAATGGCACTGAAACATGTATACTAGCATGTAAGAAACGAATTGCCAGTCTATGTTCGATACAGGATACAGGATGCTTGGGACTGGTGCACAGGGATGATCCAGAGAGTTGATATGGGGTGGGAGGTGGGGGGAAGGGTTTGAGATTGGGAACTCATGTACACCTGAGACGGAAAAAAATAAAAAATAAAATAAAATAAAATAAAACAGAAAAAAAATATAATAAAAAAAAAAACTTCTTCTAGGTGATTCTTCTCATCAGGCAGACGTGACAACATTGATGAAGTCTAGTGTTTCTCAAAGTATATCCCCAGACCAATACATTAGCATTATTAGGGAATTTATAGAAATGTAAATTATATGGCCCCATCTGGCCCTGAATCAGAAACCTCAAACCTGGAGCCCAGTAATCTGTGTTTTAGAAGCCCTCTGGGTGATTCTCATGCATGCTAGAGTTTGGGAACTCTGTATGTCAAATGTGGCCCAGAGAGCTGGAAGTAGGGAGTGTATGTAGTTTAGGAAACTCACCTAATTCAGATTCTCCTATGACTAGGTAAGTCATGACTTCAGTCCTGGTGCTGATTGCTGCTTTTCCCTTGACGTCACTCCTTTCATATTTCCTGAAGAGCAGTTTGATTTTGTGGATTCCTTTTCAGTTTCCCAGTTGATCAGGGTCATGCCCTTCTCTCTTTTCTGATCACAAATATACTTCATTATTTATTTTTCTATGTGAAATCCTTCTGTTGCTTAACTTTCTCCATAAAAACATTGGCTGACTACCCATCTGGCTCTAATAATTTATGATTGAGGCTCACACTTTTATCAAAATGTTTTTCAGTGTTAGTATGTACCAGACAGTTGCTATGATATTTTTTTTAAAAGCAAGGTATAATCAGATAACAAACTGCCTTATTCTCTCTCCTAAGTCTCATCTTTTTTCACTCTTTGGAAGGCCAAGAAAATGCTGAAAGATATTGTCTTTAAAAAACAAACAAACATCATTTTGAAGGCTAATTAGGAACACTGTTAATGTGAAAATATCATTTAACACATAGGAACAGAGATAAAAAGAGGATCACCAAGGAGACTATTTGCTACCACAACAGTGAAGAAGTTGTATTAGTTTGCTAGGCCTGCCATACCAAAGTACCACAGACCGAGCAGCTTAAACACCAGAATTTCTCTCATGGTTTTGGAGGATGGAAGCCCAACATCAAGGAGTTGGAAGGCTTGGTTTCCCCCTTGGATGGTGAGGGAGATTCTGATCCATGCTACTCTCCTAATTTCTGGTGGTTTGCTTGCAATCTTTGACATCATTTGACTTATAGACACTTCACCCCACATAGCATTCTCCTTGTGTGTATGTCTCATGTCTAAATTTCTCTGTTTTTAAAAATAAGAATATGAGTCCTATTGGATTAGAGACCCATTCTATTCCAGCAAGACCTCATCTTAACTAATGGCGTCTAAAAATGAGCCTATTTTCAAATAAGGTCACATTGTGAGGCACTAGGGTTTAGGACTTCACCATATGGATTTGACTAGGGCAAGAGGAAAAGTTCAATCACAATGGAATGGTTGGTTGATATAGGGAGGAAGTTGTTTCTAAACTCCAAGATCACAAGACCTAAATGATGTTGCTTTGGGAATTTAATGGGTTTATGAATGGAATAAAAATCTCAGTGACACATGCCAGTCCTGGCTCCAATTAGGAAAGACAATTCAAAAGTGATCATATTTCTGATACTGAAATATCTGGAAGTTTTCCCCATAAATAAACAGTAAAAAGGTCATAAAACCTGTGGTGGGAAAGATTTTGTGTTTGTACCAGGTTTTAAATGATCAAATTAAAATCAAATTGCTCTATTTATTCTGGGAAGAGTGGGAAGTTGTAAGAATTCTTGCACTTACGTTACCAGCTCAGATTGGTTTCACTGCTTTGAATAGTCACATTTTTACTCTGGTAACTTCCAAATCACAGTAATATACTCATCAAGATGTTGAAGACTGAAAGGAAACCAGATGTTACTCATTTAAAAGAGGATAACTAAGAATTTACAAAGTCATTTGAATAAGTGGACATTCAAACAGGTATGAACCCAGAAGGTAATGGTATGTCCAGTGACTGCCTTCTTGAGTCAGGTTGCTTATTTGGAGATTTTTATTTATGATTTCATGCCTGTACACAAGCCTTCAAAAGAACATGACAAGCAGTTGTATTTCTGCTTTATCTGCTCATTGAAGTCTCACCTTGGGTTAACTGTTAGTGTTAACACCACACCATGTGGGTGCTCTGGACACCGCTGAAAGCTATTCATGATCACATGGAACATTGTTTAGTGTTAATCTAATGGGTTAGATTGACTCAAAGTTGTACCAGTAAAACTCCACTGGCAGTACTTTTTCATTTCATCATTGTATTTATGTACACCCCCAAATAGTTTTAAAAGAAGAAAAACAGTGGTTGAAAAGACATGTACTTATGTTTCTGGGAAGTGATGCAATTGTTTTTGGTAAAATAATGAAACTTTCAGCATATTTCTAGAGTTCTTTTTGTATCAACACTTCTTGCTATGTTTTCATAGTCACGGTGGGAGATTTTGCCAACACCCAGCTATTAGAAATCTGGTACAGAGCTGAACAAATTATTTTCTTGAAATGGCTCCTCAGTAAAACCTAATTATAAATGCCTGTAATTACTCAGGGTATCTGTCTATATACTAATGATTGTTGGAAATAGAGGGACTGCGTGATAGGATTCATTTGACAACACTCATTGTATACTTAACAATTTCACATTTCACACCCTGAAACTGTATGAGCAACTAAGCCTTCTTTATGGTGGAGATAATTACCCCAAACTGTAGAGGTTCCGGAGAAGGCAATGGCACCCCACTCCAGTACTCTTGCCTGGAAAATTCCATGGGCAGAGGAGCCTGGTAGGCTTCAGTCCATTGGGTCGCTAAGAGTCGGACACAACTGAGTGACTTCACTTTCATCTTTCACTTTCATGCATTGGAGAAGGAAATGGCACCCCACTCCAGTGTTCTTGCCTGGAGAATCCCAGGGATAGGGAAGCCTGCTGGGCTGCTGTCTATGGGGTCGCACAGAGTCGGATACGACTGAAGTGACTTAGCAGTAGAGGTTCTCCTGTTGGGTGAAGGTGACAATAGCAACCCGAAGTGGCATAATAACAAAAATTTAGCTAAGACCAGTCCTAGAATGGATACTGGAAAATTCCTCTGTCTCATAGCCTTGCATTAGATGGTCTGGTCAGTTGTCTAAAAGATAAATGTAAAATTGGGCATAGTGATGAGATTAGTGGTCCTGAAATGAATTTCTGTAACAATTTCACCCAAGAATAAGTGACAAAATCAAACAGGGCAAAAGTCTTTCAAGCAGAAGCTTCTTCTTTAGGAACAAATGACCAATTTCTAGTGATATTATCAAAAGTGTTATTAAAATGTTTTACAACACTTATGTCTCTACTGGGAAAAGAGGTGAAGGACAGAAGAATTCTCAGTTCAGTTCAGTCACTCAGTCGTGTCCAACTCTTTGTGACCCCATGAATTGCAGCAGGCCAGGCAACCCTGTCCATCACCAACTCCCAGAGTTTACCCAAACTCATGTCCATCGAGTCAGTGATGCCATCCAGCCATCTCATTCTCTGTTGTTCCCTTCTCCTCCTGCCCCCAATCTCTCCCAGCATCAGGATTTTTCCAATGAGTCAACTCTTTGTATGAGGTGACCAAAGTATTGGAGTTTCAGCCTTAGCATCAGTCCTTCCAAAGAACACCCAGGACTGATCTGCTTTAGAATGGACTGGTTGGATCTCCTTGCAGTCCGAGGGACTCTCACAAGTCTTCTCCAACACCACAGTTCAAAAGCATCAGTTCTTCAGCACTCAGCTTTCTTCATAGTCCAACTCTCACATCCATACATGACCACTGGAAAAACCATAGCCTTGACTAGACAGACCTTTGTTGGCAAAGTAATGTCTCTGCTTTTGAATATGCTACCTAGATTGGTCATAACTTTCCTTCCAAGGAGTGAGCGTCTTTTAATTTCATGGCTGCTATCACAATCTGCAGTGATTTTGAAGCCCCCCAAAATAAAGTCTGATACTGTTTCCACTGTTGTCCCATCTATTTGCCATGAAGTGATGGGACCAGATGCCATGATCTTCATTTTCTGAATGTTGAGCTTTAGGCAAGCTTTTTCACTCTCCTCTTTCACTTTCATCAAGAGGCTTTTTGTTCCTCTTCACTTTCTGCCATAAGCGTGGTATCATCTGCACATCTGAAGTTATTGGTATTTCTCCCAACGATCTTGATTTCAGCTTTTGCTTCATCCAGCCCAGAGTTTCTCATGAGGTACTCTGCATAAAAGTTAAATAAACATGGTGACAATATACTCCTTTTCATATTTGGAATCAGTCTGTGGTTCCATGTCCAGTTCTAACTGTTGCTTCCTGACCTGCATACAGGTTTCTCAAGAGACAGGTCAGGTGGTCTGATATTCCCATCTCTTTCAGAATTTTCCACAGGGCCTTCCAATCTCTGCTGATAGAACAGTATCAGATCATTAAGAGAAAGAAAAGTATCTCCACATAATTTTTGAATCATTTTTATTAGGGATTTTTCTCTCATTCCTTCCCTTGCTCCCTCCCTTCTCTCCTTCCTCCCTTTCTCGCTACCTCCCTACTTCCCTCCCTTCCTACCTTTCGTCTAATACTTCTTAAGTTAATAAAATCTTGACTATTTGTTTCTTGGGAATAAGAATCAGAGATAATGTGAATCTATATGACGCAAAGGGAAAACAAAAGTAACATTTCTAAAAGTTACAAGTATATAAATGCTTTCTATTCACTATATCATATAATACTAACATTCTATGAGATTGTTAATTCAAACTTCCATTTTAGAGACGAAAAACTTCCATTTTAGGCCCATCTCTACATTATGACTTAATTACCTTACTTTCCCAACATCTATAACTTCAGATGATCAAAACACTGTTGAAATCCAGATTTGTCTGGCTACAAATCCTGTGTTTTCATTGTATCTTCCAAGATGTTTCCAGTGTTTAAAATTGAGAAGCGATAGAATATTATAAATTATATTAGCCACTGCTGCTGCTGCTGCTAAGTTGCTTCAGTCAGGTCTGACTCTGTGCGACCCCAGAGACGGCAGCCCACCAGGCTCCCCCATCCCTGGGATTCTCCAGGCAAGAACACTGGAGTGGGTTGCCATTTCCTTCTCTAATGCATGAAAGTGAAAAGTGAAAGTGAAGTCGCTTAGTTGGGTCCGACTCTTAGCGACCCCATGGACTGCAGCCCACCAGGTTCCTCCATCCATGGGATTTTCCAGGCAAGCTGGAGTGAGGTGCCATCGCCTTCTCCTATTAGCCGCTAGTAAATAACTATAGTTTCTTAAAGAAATGATGGGACTCAAAACTTTAACATCCGTCTTCATTTCCTTCTCTTTTCATTCACATAGGAAGTAATGGATTTCTCTGAAACCATGAGTATTATTCTTAGCCAGAATACATGGCCATACAGGATACATCACCTTAATTTTATTTTCTGGAACATATTTATAGTTTTTTTAACCTTCATGTGTCTTCTTTTTGTTTTTCAGTTATTTTATAAATGTAGAAAGCATAATTTCACATTCCCAATTATATGACTAGTGAGAGATATGTGCATTTCATGATGCTGTGCTATTAAAGTCAAGAAATGTTATCAAATTTGCTCCTCCCAGACAGGAAAAAAAACTATGGTTGTGAAAAAAAAGTATATCACACTTGAAATCAGAGCTAATGGTTTTGGATATATATTCTTCTGCTTCCCACATATGTAAATTTGGTAAATGATTTAAAAGCTTTACACTTAAGTTCTATCATCTGCCATGATAATCTTAATGCCTTTTTGCAGGATTGCACTGAGGCTTAACGTGAGATAACACATCAGGGCATTGTACATTTTCAAGTCATGCAGGCACACAAACACATAGCACTAGTACTGCCAGTCCCTACTTTTGAGCCTGGAGATTCTGCCAAACTATCATGGTAATTTCCCAGCAGATTCTGCACAGTCTCATAAATGGAAGCCTTATCAAAGTCTTCTTTAAGGACTACACAGGAGAACTAGCCAGATTAGTGGATCTAACAAGCCTGAGGAATCCTCTTTGGCATCCTGGGTTTGGGTGAAAAGTACCCCACTTCTCTTCACCTGAATGCCATGAGATGAATACCATGTTAGAGCTTTGGTCCATTAACTCAAGTTATTTTCTATTAAAATACAGCTATTTTAATGCATGGTTTAATGAGAGATACAGATTTTTCTGGGAGCAGTTTGTAACAGAGGGGTTGGAAGAAGGCAAAGAAAGCATTAAGTTACACAGAGAAGAGGGAAGAGCATACTCATGACTAGGAAGAAGTTTGCATGGGGAAGAAGAAAGGGGAAGTGGAGGGATAAGTGACAATTCCCCCCCACCCCTCATTTTTGCATCCCCTTCAGATTCAGTCCTACCTACATAGATATTTCCTTTTTGACTGCTAGTCAATTTACCATTGTGCTGTGCTTAGTCGTTCAGTTGTGTCTGACACCATGGACTGTCGCCCACCAGGCTCTTCTGTCCAAGGAGATTCTCCAGGCAAGAATACTGGAGTGAGTTGCCATGCCTTCCTCCAGGGGATCTTCCCAACCCAGGGACTGAACCCAGGTCTCCCACGTTGCAGGTGGATTCTTTATCTCTGAGCCACTAGGGAAGCCCTACCCCTCACAAAAATAGCTATTTATATTGAATATCATCTATGATTTGACATCCTTATAGGCACTTGACATGTTAAACTGTCATAGAACAACTATGCTACTATCTCTCTTTAACAGCTGAGTAAAAGAAGGCTCAGAGAGTGAGTAAGGTACAGAGACTGGATTAAAACCAGGTCCATTTCAACCCAAACCTTCTCATTTTCTGCCAACTCTACCATCTGTCATGCTTCTCTGACTTGGAAATTTGTATTTTCCTTTACATCAAGAACATGAAGGAACTTCTGTCAAGGAGATGAGGCTGTGTAGCAGCAGCAACAACAACAATAAACCTCTAAATCTTAGTGTCTTAAAACAATCAAGTTCTTTTGACCTCATACCACATGTCTGCTGAGGGTCAGGTGGGAGACTTGGCTGCAGGTCCTCCTGCTCAGACACTTGGGTTAACAAAGGCTTCAAACATCACCAGACCCTGTAGTGGGGGGGGGGGTAGAATTGGATAGTGGCTCCTAATTACTTCCAGAGCAGAGTATGCCAAGTCAACCCAAGAGGGTGAAGAAATACAAACCTATCACATACCAAAAAAGAAGAAATGAAAGTACTGGTGAGCAAAATCTCCACAGTAAATATAGAATAAAAATCAAAAAAAAAAAAAAAAAACAAAAACAAACTGCTGAAGTACTGAGTTTATTAAGAGCAAGGTCCTTTTGAGTTTAGCTTTTGAACACAAGCCTGCTTGTTTCAAGCCTTATCAATGTGTTGACTTGGTGAGGCAGGAGATGTCAGCAACTAGTCATTTTAAATACAGGAAGAGATGTGTATTTTTAGCAAAGTTGAAAAAACAGGTTGATCACTCAAATTACCCAATTTAGGCTTATGATAAGAACAGTATATGATTCAGAATTGCTACAGATCTGGAAGAAATATGGGTATTTTAACATTTTGTACTGGTGGAATTTGATGCTCCTTTCAGATGAAATGAAGTTATGGATTTGTGAACTGGAAATCTGTAAACTGTACAGGTTCTCAAAGCATAGTCTAATTCAAAATCATTTGACTGGCAAAGTCTTCTATTCTCAGGACTCTATAAAACCTACATCGACCCCGCAGTAACAAAGTGAAAAGTGAGATGCAGCGGAAAGGGGTTTAGAGAAGGCAATGTATTTAACTTCATCCTGAAGTTGCTGTAAGAGTTTGATTTCCTATTCTTTAAGGCTATTTTATCATCTGTTATGTGGGGGATATTAATAAATAAATGTGGCAAGTACTAACACAAAATATATCTCTACCTCTAAAATACATATTTAAACTATTTCCTTCCATTTTTAATACTTCTAATGTAGGAGAAACATTTCTCAGCTTGACTGCCACAGATAACTTCCTAATGCTTTTTCTATTTCTCCTCTTGCCTCCAACTCAGTAATAAGGATCTTTCTTATTCCAGGACCTTTGCACATGCTACCCCACTCTTTCTGCTGTCCCACTCTTCTTCTTTTTCTTTTTTTTTTTTTCTATTTCTTAAAGCAGTCTTTCTTGATCTTTCTATCTGTTGTTTCCTCTTATTATTTGCTATTTCTGCTTCTTTGTATCATTCATGGTGCTGATCCTAATTTGTCTTTGTTTTTGTTCGTTTACTTCCTTGTTTTCTCTACTGAAATGTAACTTTCACCAGTGCAGAGACTGGCTTGTTCTTGTACAGCCTTGTTGCTGCCAAGTGTAATGCCTGCCACACTGTAGGTATCAAAGAAATATACATATAGTGAAAGAAGGGGCTGTTGTGAAGAGTGAGATAAAGTTCATCCTTAAGTACCTAGGTGGGGCTCAGTAAATATGGTATTCCTTCCTTTTTCTTTACCAAGTGAGTATGAAAGTCACTCAGTTGCGTCCAACTCTGGGATCCCATGGACTATACAGTCCGTGGAATTCTCCAGGCCTGAATACTGGAGTGGGTAGCCTTTCCCTTCTCCAGGGGATCTTCCCAACCCACAGATTGAATCCAGGTCTCCCACATTGCAGGTGGATTCTTTACCAGCTGAGGCACAAGGGAAGCATGAGAATACTGGAGTGGGGAGCCTATCCCTTCTCCAGAGGGTCTTCCCAATCCAGGAATTGAACTGGAATCTCCTGTATTGCAGGCAGATTATTTACCAACTGAGCTATCAGGAGCCCCCCACCCCCCAGTGTTACCCAATCAATCTTCACCTCTTCTAACCTATATGTATCCCTGCTGAAGATACACTGGTATGTCTCCCCATCACCTGTGAATGTCCTAGAACTCTAACTAAATGCTAATGATACTGAAGTACAGAGAACAGATGAGGTTACTCTTGACTTTGATACATTTGTCTTTAAATACATCTGTTGTTTTTGTGAATTATGCACTGACACCCTTATATGACTTCTATGCCAAACTTGGAGATTAGTAATTAGCTAGCAAACATATATTTCTTACTGTCTCTTCCTATAGGTGCTATAGTATCCCTCAGTTTGTCTTGAGCAGTGGTATTGCAAAATTATTTGAATATTTATTGCCACTTTTCTCTTATTTAAAACTGATTAGAAATGAAAATATAAATATGCATAAAGTAGTGATTAAAAATTCAGGGTAAGAATACAATTAAGACAAAGGTGAAAATAATTAAGCATGTAATGGATAGTTAACATTTAGAGTTTATGAACAGATTGAAATTAAAATGATTAATACTGTATCTACAAAGGAAAAGAGTAAATTTAAAGACTAGCATGACATGCTAGAATTCATTATCAGATATTATATCTGAAAGGTGAGGCATAATTATGAAATTTACATCAGTTCAGTTCCCTGTGGGACAGAATTTCATTCTAAAATACATCTCTTGGGACTTCCCTGAAGGCCCAGTGGTTAAAACTTTGCCTTCCAATGCATGGGGTGCTGGTTCAATCTCTGGTTGGCGAACTAAGATCCCATATGCCTCATACCCAAAAAAACAGATTGTAACAAATTGTAAGAAGCAATATTTAACAAAGTAAATAAAGACTTTTTAAAAAGTAACCCACATCAAAAAAATATATAAAAATCAAAATACATTTCTTGCATCTTTGGCTTTATTTTATATTTTTCAGTCTGATTTTGTCTGAAAGTACTGATTTGCTAATGAAGCATTCTTTTTCTCTATGAAAGATGGACTAACTTGCTCCTTCCATTTACTTTTGAGGAACTTATGACTCAGTGAAATGAAGGAATTAGTCCCACAGGCCCATCTCAATTCTTCTTGATCAGTTGCCTGAATTATTTTAGAGTTGAGTTCTGCAGGCAGAGAGACCAGTATTTATTTGAAAGAAACCCTGCATGGTTCCAACTAATATTCATTTATAAATGGTATCCATTTTGAAGTGGGAAATATTTACCAGTGGACAGCCAACAATTCTAGAGGCACAAGAAGAAAGACCCTCAGGTGTTTTTTACTTTGTTTTCTTCTTGGTTAATCACTTCCTAAGCAAAAAAATGTTTACATCAGTCTGTTTCTCCTTTAAGATCCATGAAGGTCAACCCGTGGCGACTGCACCATGTGTTTCTAAAACAACTCTGCTTCAATTAATCAGGTCTAGAAGAATGTTCCTGACTCCCTACAAGCTCTCTATGCTTCTTAGCTTTTGCCAGTTTCTGCTGGAATCTGCCTCTGAACCATGAAGCATTCACTCTTCAGATTCGGTGTGTCCTGCAGTCACTGACATTGGCCATGTTCTTAACATTGCTCTGAATTTGCAGGATGGATTTTGGAATTAAGTCCATATTTCCTAGCATTTAATCCAAAACAAGCTTGTATCTATTTTTCCTTCATTGAAATTACCCTCCTGATTGCACTAGTCTCATTTTAAGTTTTCAATGGATTTGTGAACTGAAAATCTGCAAACAGCTAGAATTTATTACCAAGTATTATGTCTAAAAGGTACAGAAAGCTCTATTGATCAGCACTGCTCTGGAGTACCCAAAGCATCACTTATCTGTGGTACGTGCATTTCTTAACATAAGACAACGTGACCAAAATGCAAGCAGCCCCAGCTAGAATACGTCAGTGACCATGCAGCAACTCTTTAGCAAGCTAAATCTCAGTACAGATGTCCTTGACATTTTCCTCTTTTCGATTAATGATGCATATCACTGGTTTCCAAACTCTTTCACAGTGCTTACAAAATCCATCACGACCTTTACCATTTGTCGAAATTCATCATCCTTCTCTCCCTTGGAATGTACCCTTCTGAACTACTTTACATTTCTTGACTGCAATTTTAAACATGCCATTCCGTTTGTCTGGAATGTTCTTCTCTTCCCACTCAATCTCTCAAGTGTACTCTGGTGTCGTGGGACACCAGAAGAGGAGGTCCCTTGAACTCTTTGGACAGTTGAGAGAAGTGGGGTTAATTTATGTTGCTTGACTATTCACATCATTCAATAACCAGAAAGCAATATAGGATTTAGGGAGAAAGTTGAACTGTATTTTGCAAATAGACAATGATAACTGTATTTTGCACATAGACATAACTTCTTAAGGGAAGGGATCTTAACTCTAGGGACTTAAACTATTCCAAGTCAATTGTATAGAAACAAACCTTTTGTATTTTTGTCTGTAGGCATGTCCAAAGCATGTCCACATGTGTTTGTGTGTGTGTTTGTGTGTGTGTGTGTGAGAGAGAGCGAGAGAGACTCCCTCCTCATCACTAAAACTTTTCTCTCAAACCCTTTACCCCACATATGAGGAGTAACATGGAGCTCTGTGAATAAGGCATAAATTATATCTGAATATATTCAGATCATGAACTCCTTATTGCCAAATTCAGACTTAAATTGAAGCTACTAGGGGAAACCACTAGATAATTCAGGTATGAACTAAATCAAATCCCCTATGATTATATAAACTGGAAGTGACAAATACATTCAAAGGATAGATCTGATAGACAGAGTGCCTGATGGACTATGGACGGAGGTACATGACATTGTACAGGAGACAGGGATCAAGACCATCCCCAAGAAAAAGAAATGCAAAAAGGCAAAAAACTTGTCTGAGGAGGCCTTACAAATAACTGTGAAAAGAAGAAAAGCTATAGGCAAAGGAGAAAAGGAAAGATATACCCAAATGAATGCAGAGCTCCAAAGAATAGCAAAGAGATAAGAAAACGGTCCTCAGTGATCAATTCAAGGAAATAGAGGAAAACAATAGAATGGGAAAGACTAGAGATCTCTCCAAGAAAATTAGAGATACCAAGGGAACATTTCATACAAAGATAGGCACAAAAAAGGAAAGAAATGGTATGGACCTAGCAGAAGTAGAAGATATTAAGAAGAGGTGGCAAGAATACACAGACAAACTATACAAAAAAGATCTTCACAACCCAGTTAATCATGATGGTGTGATCACTCACCTAAAGCCAGACATCATGGAATATGAAGTCAAGTGGGCCTTAGGAAGCATTACTATGAACAAAGCTAGTGGAGATGGAGTTCCAGTTGAGCTATTTCAAATACTAAAGGATGATGCTGTGAAAGTGTTGTACTCAATATGCCAGCAAATTTGGAAAACTCAGCAGTAGCCACAGGACTGGAAATGGTCAGTTTTCATTCCATTCCCAAAGAAAGGCAATGCCAAAGAATGTTCAAAGTACCACACAATTGCACTCATCTCACATGCTAACAAATTAATGCTCAAAGTTCTCCAAGCCAGGCTTCAACAGTACATGAACTGTGAAATTCCAGATGTTCAAGCTGGTTTTAGAAAAGACAGAAGAACCAGAGATCAAATTGCCAATATCCACTGGATCATCGAAAAAGCAAGAGTTCCAGAAAAACATCTACTCCTGCTTTCCTGACTATGCCAAAGCCTTTGACTGTGTGGATCACAACAAACTGGAAATTTCTGAAAGAGATGGGAATAACTAGACCACCTTACCTACCTCCTGAGAAATCTGTATGCAGGTCAAGAAGCAACATTTAGAACTAGACATGGAACAACAGACTGGTTCCAAATTGAGAAAGGAGTATTATTGTATGCAGATGACACCACCCTTATGGCAGAAAGTGAAGAGGATCTAAAAAGCCTCTTGATGAAAGTGAAAGAGGAGAGTGGAAAAATTAACTTAAAACTCAACATTCAGAAAACTAAGATCATGGCATCCAGTCCCATCACTTCACGGCAAATAGATTGGGAAGCAGTGGAAACAGTGACATAGTTCATTTTCTTGGGCTCCAAAATCACTGCAGATGGTGACTTCAGCCATGAAATTAAAAGACGCTTGCACCTTGGAAGAAAAGCTATGATCAACTTAGACAGCATATTACAAAGAAGAGATATTACTTTGCTGACAGAGGTCCATCTAGTCAAAGCTATGGTTTTTCCAGTAGTTATATATGGATGTCAGAGTTGGACTATAAAGAAAGTTGAGCGCAGAAGAATTGATGCTTTTGAACTGTGGTGTTGGAGAAGACACTTGAGAGTCCCTTGGACTGCAAGGGGATCCAACCAGTCAGTCGTAAAGGAAATCAGTCCTGACTATTCATTGGAAGCATTGGTGCTGAAGCTGAAACTCCAATACTGTGGCCACCTGATACAAATAACTGATCAGAAAAGACCCTGATGCTGGGAAAGATTGAAGGTGGGAGGAGAAAGGCACAACAAAGGTTGAGATGGTTGGATGGCATCACTGGCTCAATGGACCTGAGTTTGAGTAAGCTCTGGGAGTTGGTGATGGACAGGGAACCCTGACATGCTATAGTCCATGTGGTTGCAAAGAGTCAGATGAGACTGAGTGACTGAACTGAACTATTACAAAATTTAATTCTACCAATACATATTAATACTGGCAGAGCCTTTGAGAAACAGCCTAATTTGTCTCTTTTTTTTCTTTCTGATAGTTATTAATGGAGGAAATATTTTTGAAGGAGAATTATCCACAACAAGAGGAGAATTGTCTGCAGTAGCTCAGCTCCCATCTAGCTCTTGACCATCCTTTAATTAACACCTAACCTCTACCTGGTTAGCAGCATTTAAGGATGAAGTTGAGTTGTAGTGAAGAATGCAGAGTGCTTTAATACCCCCACTGAAGATACTTCCTGTGTTGAAATATACTAGTACTAATATATTTGAGTGGATATGAATCATGAACTGGCATCTCATCCATACTGCTTCTTCATTGGCTTTCTCTGGTCTTCCTGTCTCCATCTTTGAGGTAGAGAGATCAGGGGAAAAGGTCCCTGCAGGAAACGTCTTTACTTTGTGACAAACATACAAGACATTTTTACTCAAGACTTGAGAATTGAATCTAATGTGTGTGTTTCAGACTGGTAAGAAAATGGAGAAAAAACTTAGATTTTATAACATACCTATAGATATACCACCCTGAACATATAGTTAACTATGCACAAAAATCTCACAAATCCCATTCCCAAGATCAGAATATTCGCCCTAGTTTTCTGGCACTTGAACCAAGAATGCATAATCTTGATTAAGCCAAGAATGTGGATCAACTTGAGAAATTATTTACAATTCAAATTAAATACTGCTGATCATTTTTCTTTCTCAGTTCATGCAAGGCCCATTTCAGAAACAGCACGCTCATCTGTTTCTATATAATTAAAAAATATCCTGTTCAAAAAATGAAGTACATAAAAGAATAATCAGACACACTTGCTAAATTAACTGCAAATGGAACTGTGCCAGTCTCCAGTCTCAGTGATTAGATTATGTCTCTCTTTTTTAAATATCACAAAAATGAGTATAAATGAGCAGGCAGCTATTTTCAGGTTAAAGCCAATATATAAAGCTCAAAAATACATGTTCAGTGCTGCAGGGATTGTTGGTTATATATGATAGTGGTTACTTGGTCCTGCAAGCAGTGAGTTGTGATCAGACTCTTTCTCAAGCATTACAGGAAGTTTTACTATTCCATTACATTATGTCTTCAGCAGTGACGAAACCCATGATTGTGTTCTTTGGTACTTAGCATATGTTTTAATTACTATGGACATTTAAAAACATATTTTGTTTGTTAGGATTCCCAAGCACAAACAATCATGCATTCTACAAAAACAAGGCAAACTATAGCAAGTAAAAGTAAACATTTTTAAAACAAATATACATAGATAAATAAACAAAAGTGTATGGAGTGCAACTCCTTCTAAATGATATCATGCTCAAATAAGCTCAAATAAGCTGCAAGTACTCAACATGGATGAAGCCATGCATGATTCCATCAGGTTTGGTGAGTTCCAGCAATGTCACCTGAATCTCAGTCCACAGTAGTGTGAGAACCTGAGCTTGTGTGTTGTCTGATGCAAAACTTAACTTGGGTTATTTTTCTATATATATGGAGCCCCTCTTTACTTTTGGAAGGTAATAGAAAGTAAATTTGTTGAGCATCTACTTTAGCTTGAACATGGCGCCAGACATATCCACATAGGATATCAACTTTAATTATAATGATCACCCTAAAAATTCATATACCTATTTTACCAGTGAATAAACTTAAGTCATACAGCAGATAACTGGCTTCCCAATAACATGTCACTGAGGCTAAGATTTAAACCCAGGTCTAGATCTCTCAGATTTATTGCTGTTCTAATTTACCATGCTATTTCAGGTCACTGAAGACCTTCTTACATAGTTATCCCTGGAATGACATAAACCTGCCCAAGGACATGCAGGGACAAATCAACAATGGAAAGTAAAGTGTAGCAGCTCATGAAACAGAAGAGCTGTGACCACCTGATTATGAGTTCCACCTGATTCTGGGAACAAAAACAGTCAGGACCTCAGCCAAATGAGCCAGGGGTCAGATCTGGGCCCCAGTCCCATGGGAAAGAAGAATGTCAAACAGCAAAACTGCAGCAGAAGTCCAGATATGCAGACTGCAAGGAGGGTGGACTGTTGGGGAAAATTCACAAATGCTCAGGGCCCACCAGATGCACAAATTTTACAGCAGCAGACTATTTTCAAAACCCACAGACTGACTGTGAATCTATGCCTGCTATTGTTCAATGGTTTTGTGTGGATTATCTGAATTAAACCTCACCATAGCCATGGAAAGGGCTTCCCCAGTGGCTAAGTGGTAAAGAATCCACCTGCAAAGCAGGAGGCACAGGATATTCAGGTTCAATCCCTGGTTTGGAAAGATCCTCTGGAAGAAGGCATGGCAAACCACTCTAGTATTCCTGCCTGGAGAATCCCATGGATAAAAGAGCCTGGCAGGCTGCAGTCCATGGGGTTACAAAGAGTCAGACATGACTGAAATGACTTAGCATGTATGCACACTGCTATGAAGAAACAAAATTATTTGCCACAGTTTAGCCTGGTCAGCTGAGTAGTGGTAACAAGCACAGACTCTGGAATCAAAGTGCCTGGGCCTGATTTCTGGTTCTCACTGGCTCTGTGCTCTCTTGCTGGGGAAATTTACTTTTTCTGTATACCTAGTTGCTTCATTTGTAAACCAGGAGTGATAATGGTGTTAATCTTTTTGCACTGAATCTAAAAAGCCTCAAACAGTGCTAGGCTTAGTGTGATTGCTAGACAAGTGTTTGTTAAATAAAGGAGAAGACTGAGCAACTTGTATACATTCATAAATATAGTTTGTGGTGCAGCTGGAACTCAAGTGCAGATGGTATGAGCCCAGAGCCAAGGACATAGTCCATGATATTAATATATAGAGGGTGGAAACCCTAATACCAAAATCAGACAAAGATGCCACAGAAAAAGAAAAGTACAGGTTAATATCACTGATGGACATAGATGCAAAAATCCTCAACAAAATTCTAGCAAACATATCCCAACAGCATATTAAAAAAACCATACATCATGACCAAGTGGGCTTTATCCCAGGAATGCAAGGATTCTTCAATATCTGCAAGTCAATCAATGCGATACACCACATTAACAAATTGAAAGATAAAAACCATATGGTCATCTCAATAGATACAAAGGAAGCCTTTGACAAAATTTAACACTTATGATAAAAACTCTCCAGAAAGCAGGCATAGAAGGAACATAGCTCAACATAATGAAAGCCATATATGATAAACCCACAGCAAATATTATCCTCAATGGCAAAAATTGAAAGCATTTCCCCTAAAGTCAGAAATAAGAAAAGGGTGTCCACTCTCACCTCTACTATTCAACATAGTTTTGGAAGTTTTGGCCACAGCAATCAGAGCAGNAAAATCAGTACCAGAAAAACAAAGACCCAATCGAAAAAATGGGCCAAAGAACTAACAGACATTTCTCCAAAGAAGACAAACAGATGGCTAACAAACACATGAAAAGATACTCAACATCACTCATTATCAGAGAAATGCAAATCAAAACCACAATGAGATACCATCTCACGCTGGCCAGAATGGCTGCTATCTAAAAGTCTACAAACAATAAATTCTGGAGAAGGTATGGAGAAAAGGGAACCCTTTAACACTGTTGGGGATGCAAACTAGTACAGCCACTATGGAGAACAATGTGGAGATTCTTTTAAAAACTGGAAATAGAACTGCCATATGACCCAGCAATCCCAGTGCTGGGCATACACACCAAGAAAACTAGAATTGAAAGAGACACATGTACCCCAATGTTCATCGCAGCTCTGTTTACAATAGCTAGGACATGGAAGCAACCTAGATGTCCATCAGCAGATGAATGGTTAAGAAAGCTGTGATACCTATACACAATGGAATATTACTCAGCTATTAAAAAGAACATGTTTGAGTCAGTTCTAATGAGGTGGGTGAAACTGGAGCCTATTATACAGAGTGAAGTAAGTCAGAAGGAAAAACACCAATATAGTATATTAATGCATATGTATGGAATTTAGAAAGATGGTAATAATGACCCTATATGCAAGACAGCAAAAGAGACACAGATATAAAGAACAGACTTTTGGACTCTGTAGAAGGCAAGGGTGGGATGGTTTTAGAGAATAGCATTGAAACATGTACATTACCATATGTGAAATAGAAGGCCAGTCCAAGTTCGACACAAGAAACAGGGCATTCAAAGGTAATGTACTAGGACAACCCAGAGGGATGGGATGGGGAGAGAGGTGGGAAGGGGGCTTCGGATGGGCGACACATGTACACCTGTGGCTGATTCATGTCAATGCATGGCAAAAACCACCACCATATTGTAAAGTAATTAGCCTCCAATTAAAATAAATTTTTAAAAATCCAAGGTAAAGAAAAAAGATATATATAGAGATAATGGGTTCTAATGGGAACAGTCAGATAGCAGTGTCTAATTATTCAAATGTGGGTCCTCAGCAACTCCACCCATGAAGGTTCTAGGAAAATCCAACCCCAGTACAATCCTAAGGTTACTCCTTAGTTCTCTCTCACCCCATAACTGGCTACTGTCTCCACAGAAATCATGACATATCTGAAAGTCATTTGAGGATCTCCTTTATCAGTGTTGGCTGTATACTTGAAATCTTTATTTTTGTATTACTGAATCCATTCCATCTAAATTCAATAATATTTAGTAGTTTATACCTTCTGAGGGATCAATAATGGTGGACTATGGACAGAAGTTTCAAGGCAAATATGGACAACAGTAATCCCTTCTCCATGATAAGAAAAGTGCCTTACACACCACACAGTAAGATTTTCAAAGGGCCATTAAGTGTTTTCTTCATGGACTTTTATAAATCAGATATTTTAAAAGATAAATGTAGCTTTTTCTGTGAAGAAGAGATTACTTCATTTTCTTTTTAATTTAACATGAAGCAAGTAATAGCAATACATAGCCAGATCTATACAGTCTTACCACTGCATGAGAATGTAAACTTTGATATAAAAACCAATACAATATTGTAAAGTAATTAGCCTCCAATTAAAATAAATAAACATATTTAAAAAAAAATTTGAACCTATGTCAAATCATATTAGATTGTATAAGATCTATTGTTCTGTGACCCCCAAGTTTTTGGACAGCACTCCAATTTCAACTGTTGAAATCCTTTTGTCTGGATTTCATATGCATAGACACATACCTGGTAGGCAGAGACACAGTCTGAATTTGACTGCAGCCGTTCCACTTCCCAAGTGGCTCAGTAGTAAAGAATCTGCCTTCCAATGCAAGAGATGCAGGAGACATAGGCTAGAAAGATCCCCTGGAAAAGGAAATGGCAAACCACTCCAGTATTCTTGCCTAAAGAATCCCATGGACAGAGGAGTCTGGCAGGCTACATTCCATGGGGTGGCAAAAGAGTCAGACACAACTTAGCGACTAAACAACATCAATTCTCTAACAAAGGCCACATTTCACAGTTCTCAGGGAGAGCAAAATCTCTGAAGTGTTGCTTTTCACAAAACTGCAAAGCTGTAAGGACATTAAGTACAGGATCTGCAGCAGGCTGTTGGAGTGCATTTTCTTGGATCAGATTTTATGTCTCACTTCTTTTAGTTTCTCCAAACTACAAGGGTCCATTTTTAGTTTAGTTTGTTTTCAAGCTCAGAAAGCAAGAATTATACAGAGATGCAATAGATAATAGCAGGGAAGTTAAGCAAAGACTTGGAAGTTAGGAATTCTGGATTTGAATATAATCTCAGCAACTAGGTAATTACATGACTATGCTGTGTGCTTAGTCAATTAGTCATGTCTGACTCTGCAACACCATGGACTGTAGCCTGCCAGACTCCTCTGTCCATGGGATTCTCCAGGCAAGAATACTGGAGTGGGTTGCCATGCCCTCCAGGGGATCATCCCAACCCAGAAATCAAACCCAGATGGGTTCTTCATCTGTAATAGTTCTCCAAAGAGTTACTAAAAGGTAAATCCGATAAAGTGAAACACCAAATACATAGTCAGTACTAAAAAAATAGTCCCTGTTAATATTGTTGAACTATCTTCACAGTAGTGGAGAATTTAATATTAAATGATATACCATGCACAGTGTTAGTTCCTTTACATACATTATCCATAATTTGTATGACAACCACAGCCAGAAACCATGGTTAGATAGACGTATCTCATTATGTTGTATTAAATGAGTTGGAGAAGAAAGAGTCTAGAGTCATGGGAAGCCATCAAGAGACTCACACTGATTCAGATGGGAGAGTTCTCATTAAGACAGTGGTAGTGAGACAGAGAAGGAAAACTACTTAGGGTTTGGCATTTGGAGGACAGGCACTATAATTGATTGGCCATGTTGGTAAGGAATAGTATGGACCAAAGTAATAACCCTTTCCATCTAATCCTCTGACTAAAATCCACCAACGATAAAGCCCTGATTTGGCAGAATGTTCTAGTGAAGAGGTAAGGCTGTAAAAAAAAAAAAAAAAAATCCCCCAAATGATACTGCTTTTAGTCCTAAGTCATGCACAACTCTTTTGCGACCCATGGACTGTAGCCTGCCAGGGTTCTCTGTCCATGGCAATAATACTTGAATGGGTTGTCATTTCCTTCTCCAGGGGATCTTCCTGACCCAGGGATCGAATTTGAGTCTCCTGCACTGGCAGGTGGATTCTTTACCTCTGAGCTGCCCAGGATGCCCATCAAAATCACATACTAGGCAACGTTTGACTTCTTCACTCAGGAATCCAAGAACAGGGAATGCAAGAGGACCTTACAAGGAATTGAAATAAGGAAATGAAAATTAATTGGGCTTACTGCTGCCTTTCTCTCTCTAACACTCTATCTTTGTAGCCATGTGAAGTCTTTTTCTCTGCAAATCTTCTGTATTTGTGATATATCCTGCTCTTTAGTCAGATGTCTCTGTTTCTCCAGGAACAAGACTGTCCCACAATTCTGGAGTTTATAATCTCTTTGGTTTGAGTCACTCAAGAGAGACAAAGTTTAACTTCTCTCACTCTAATTCAAAATTGAGAGGGTAGCATCTTACTAGTCAAATGTGGATCTAGTAACAACTTTAGTCCAACCAAAGATGGCATGTAAACTATGTTAAACCTACTCCTGCATAAAGGGGTATTTCTTGGGAAAAGGAGGCTATTATAATGTGGATAAAAAACAAAAAACAATCCATTTAAACAACCTCACTGACTTACTGAAAGATCTTATCTTTGTAAAACCCATCTTCATCTTCTGCACTTTAGAAAATATGTAAAGGTATAGAAAATTGATCTTTAAGTGATACTCACACAACAATATAAAAAAATTCAAGGCAGAGCCTCTAATAATGAAATCCAATATCAAAATCAATATTGCTTGTTTAGCACCCTGGGCAGAAATGTCAGGAGGCTAGACAACACGGAAAACCTCATTGCTTATTTATCAGTAAGCTGCACATTGTGAACAAGAAATTAACTCATTCTAAAGGCTTTTATTTATTTCTTACAAATTTCCAAACAAATGGCCAGAGGTTAATGAAACAGATGAATAGACAGAATCATTCCATCAAAAATTTGCAAACTAGTTAGGGAGACACACAAGTAAACTGATGACTGTAAAATATTAATAGCTGTGATAAGTGCTAAAATGGCACACGCTCAGAATGCTGCTGGACTTCAGAGGAGCAAACATCTTGCCTTAAGGAACGTATCAGTCTGCTAGGTCTGCCATAACAAAATACCACAGACTGGGTGACTCTACAGAAATTTATTTTCTCACAGTTCTGGAGGCTAGAAGTCCAAGATCAAGGTGTTGGAAAGGTTGGTTCCTCTGGCTTCTCTTCTTGGTTTGAGGATAGCCACCTGCTTGCTTTGTCCCCATGTGGTCTTTTTTCTCTTTTTTTTTTCTCTAGACTCCAATCCTAGTGCCTCTCTGGGTGAAATTAGATTAAGGTCAGATTGGATTAAGGCCCAGACTAAAGACCTCCTTTATCCTTAATCATCTCTTTAAAGTCCCTGTCTCCATGTGGGGGGTAGGGAGGAGGGATAGTTAGGGAGTTTAGGATGGACATGTATACACCACTGTATTTAAAATGGCTAACCAACAAGGACTATATATGCCAATGCTATGTGGCAGCCTGGATAAGAAGGGAGTTTAGGGGAAAATGGATATATGTATGGATATGTATATGGGTATATGTATGGATATATGTAATGGATATGTATGGCTAATCCCTTTGTTCACATGAAACTATCACATTATTTGTCAATTGGCTATTGTTCAGTCACTCAATCATGTCTGACTCTTTGTGACCCCATGGACTGTTGCACACCAGGCTTTCTTGTTCTTCACAATCTCCCAGAACTTGTTCAAACTCATGTTCATTGAGTTGGTGATGCTATTCAATAATTTCATCTTCTGTTGGCCCTTTCTTCTTCTGCCTTCAATCTTTCCCAGCATCAGGGTCTTTTCTGAAGAGTCAGCTCTTTGAGTCAGGTGACCAAAGTATTGGAGCTTCAGCTTCAGCATCAGTCCTTCCAATGAATGTTCAGGAGTTATTTCCTTTAGGATGGACTGATTGGATCTCCTTGCAGTCCAAGGGACTCTCAAGAGTCTTCTCCAACACCCAAGTTCAAAAGCATCAATTATTTGGCCCTCAGCCTTGGTTTTGGTCCAACTTTTACATCCATACATGACTACTGGAAGAACCATAGCTTTGACTATGGTTGGCAAAGTATTATCTCTGGTTTTTATTACACTGTCTAGATTTCTCATAGCTTTTTCCCCCAAGGAGCAAGTGTCTTTTAACATCATAGCTGCAATCACCATCTGAAGTGATTTTGAAGTCCAAGAAAATAAAGTCTCTCACTGTTTCCATTGTTTCCCCATCTATTCATCATGAAGTGATGGGACCAGATGCCATGAACTTTGTTTTTTTAATTGTTGCGTTTTAAGCCAGCTTTTAGACTCACCTCTTTTTCCTTCATTANCAAGTTCAAAAGCATCAATTATTTGGCCCTCAGCCTTGGTTTTGGTCCAACTTTTACATCCATACATGACTACTGGAAGAACCATAGCTTTGACTATGGTTGGCAAAGTATTATCTCTGGTTTTTATTACACTGTCTAGATTTCTCATAGCTTTTTCCCCCAAGGAGCAAGTGTCTTTTAACATCATAGCTGCAATCACCATCTGAAGTGATTTTGAAGTCCAAGAAAATAAAGTCTCTCACTGTTTCCATTGTTTCCCCATCTATTCATCATGAAGTGATGGGACCAGATGCCATGAACTTTGTTTTTTTAATTGTTGCGTTTTAAGCCAGCTTTTAGACTCACCTCTTTTTCCTTCATTAAGAAGCTCTTTAGTTCTTCTTCTCTTTCTCTTGACACCACCTAAGGGCTGTGTCATCTGCATATCTGAGGCTGTTGATATTTCTCCCACCAACCTTGAATCTGGTGGTGCTTCATCCAGCCTGGCATTTTTGTATGTTGTTCCTTGCATATAAGTTAAGTAAGCGGGGTAACAATATACAGCTTTGACCTACTCCTTTCCTAATTTGGAACCAGTCCATTGTTCCATGTCTGGTTCTAACTGTTTCTTCTTGACCCCTATACAGGGCTTCTCAGGAGGCAGGTAAGGGGGTCTGGGATTCCCAGCTCTTTAAGAATTTTTCACAGTTTGCTGTGAACCACACAGTCAAAGGCTTTAGCATAGTCAATGAAGCAAAAGTAGATGTTTTCTGGAATTCTTTTGCTTTTTCTATGATCCAACAATTGAATTCAGTCACTCAGTTGTGTCTGACTCTTTATGACCCCAAGGACTGTAGAACACCAGGCCTCCTTGTCTATCACCAACTCCCGAGTCCACCCAAACCCATGTCCATTGAGTCAGTGATGCCATCCAACCATCTCATCCNCAGTGTCAAAAACCTTTATCCATAGTTCATCAGGCATTCTATCAGATCTAATCCCTTAAACCTATTTCTCACTTCCACTGTATAATCATAAGGGATTTGATTTAGGTCATACCTGAATGGTCTAGTAGTTTTCCCCAGTTTCTTCAATTTAAGTCTGAATTTGGCAATAGGAGTTCATGATCTGAACCACAGTTGGCTCCCAGTCTTGTTTTGATCCAACAGATGTTGGCAATTTCATCTTTGGTTCTTCTGCCTTTCCTAAATCCAGCTTGAACATCTGAAAGTTTTTGGTTTATGTACTGTTGAAGTCTGGCTTGGAGAATTTTGATCATTTCTTCCCTATAGTGTGAAATGAGTGAAGTTGTGTGGTAGTTTGAACATTCTTTGGCATTGCCTTTCTTTGGGATTGAAGTGGAAAGCAACCTTTTCCAGTCCTGTGCCACTGCTTAGTTTTCCAAATTTGCTGGCATAATCATCTATACTCCAATACAAAATAAAATGTTCAAAAAGAATGAAGTCCTTATCTCCAAATACAGTTACATTCTGAGATACTAGCAGGGATGGCTTCAATATACAAATTTTAGTGAGAGGGGCACAGTTTTCTAGAAGAGTGATGCCTGATTCAGCCTTACAGGATAAGGCAGGAACAGGTCTAATTTTGCGGGAATGAAGGCATAAAAACAAGAGTGAGCATGGCTTATCTATGAAATTTTAAGTGGTTTGGTGTGGCTGAAGTGTGGGATATGTATGAGAGGATGGAAATTGGTAAAGGATGAATAAATTGGAGAGGTAATTAGAGATTAAATTATAAAAGGTTTTGAATTGGAGTGGCCTAAACTATGGTAACAAATATGTTTCAAAATGTAACATTAATAGCTCAAACACAACAGTTTCTTTCTTACTCAAATAATGGTCCAGGGTAAGTGTTACTGACTCACCAGAAGCTCTTTTCCATACAGTGATTCAGAGGCCAGAATCCCTCCATGTTAAGGCTCTCATCTCTGTGATCCAGTTTGGGTTACTAAGTCTAGCACTTCCTCTTTAGAGCCTGAACCAGCAAGGGGCACACTTCATTCCTGTTGTTGAGCCATTAGTGAGAACTAGCTATATAATCTCCCCTGGTTGCTGGGTTATGGAGCTTATAATATCATGTGAGGAACTGGCTGGATAAGACTTTCAAAAATGTGACTCTATTATGGAAACCATTTTGTTCATAGAAATTGTTGCCATCAGTCTTATAAGTCATACAAAGGAACTTAGGCTTTTATATTGAGAAACAGAGCATAATAATTCTGGGGATTTGTAAGCAAGGATGACAGGATTAAATTTTAATTTTAAAATGGAATTCTGGTAGCATCGTGTAGAAAGAATTTCTGGGACAATATTAGAAATAAGGATATTTACATTACAGCAGCTGCTCTGGTGACTCTGGCAGGTAGTTCTGAATTAAGGCAGTGCTAGTAGGTGAGAAGAAGATGAAACATTTCAATGATGTTTCAGAAACAGATGCATCATGACTTCTGACATTTCTTATAAGGTGAGAGGGAGAGGAAATTCTAGGTGTCTTGTGACTGAATGTTATGTTCCTCCTGTGTATTTCTTCCATACCTGTTCTCACCCCAGCATTCCACTCTCATATCAAATTTTAATAAATAGTTAGTTAATCTCTCTTTGTTCATGGATTGCTGGAATGTTGCAGTCCATGGCGGCGCAGAGTCGGACATGACTAAGAGACTGAAATGAACTGAACTTTGTGGATTGTAAGCTTCTTGTAAGCTTCTTGAAGTCCTCCTTGGTGGTAGGGACTATTCTTTTAATCCATGTCTTCTCAGTGTCTAGTACAGGCCCTGAAATAAAGCAGGCACTCAGTTAACATTGGTTGATTAAATATATGTATACCAGTTCCTCCTTATATAGATGTGACAGATGTTTCAGTTCAGTTCAGTTCAGTTCAATTCTGTTGCTCAGTTATGTCCGACTCTTTGCAATCCCATGACCCGCAGCATGCCAGGCCTCCCTGTCCATCACCAACTCCCGGAGTCCACCCAAACCCATGTCCATTGAGTCAGTGATGCCATCCAACAATCTCATCTTCTGTCATTCCCTTCTCCTCCTGCCCTCAATCTTTCCCAGCATCAGGGTCTTTCCAATGAGTCAGCTCTTCACATCCGATGGCCAAAGTATAGGAGTTTCAGCTTCAACATCAGTCCTTCCAATGAACACCCAGGACTAATTTCCTTTAGGATGGACTGGTTGGATCTCCTTGCAGTCCAAGGGACTCTCAAGGGTCTTCTCCAACACCACAGTTCAAAAGCATCAGTTCTTTGGTGCTAAGCTTTCTTTACAGTCCAACTCTCACATCCATACATGACTACTGAAAAAACCATAGCCTTGACTAGATGGACATTTGCTGACAAAGTAATGTCTCTGCTTTTCAACATGCTGTTTAAATTTGATGATTTTCTGCAAACATCACCTTACCTCAGATAGAATTTTTTTTATTCTATGGTTTGTAATTAGTACTTAAAATCTTGCCATAATAGAAGCATTCATTTTGGTAAAAATGAATAAGTATATAGGTAAACAAAGAAACAAATAAATATACTTTGGGTAGGAAGTAAGGAAATACACATTTATCTCTGGAAGGAGGAGAGGAAACTGGTTCTTAAAACCATTTGTTTAAGATTGGTATGAAAGAATAAATACCCGGACTCCTTAAAAACTCAGTTTCTTTACTTCTACTTTCTTCCAATCTGAATTATCACCTTTAACTACATGAGGCGTAAATGGACTTTAAATAGGAACAATAACTGGAAGAAACTAAGACGGTGATTGATACATTTAGTTCTTTGCTTTTACTTTTGTATCAATAGCCAATAGTGTGACTTTAGAAAATTACTAGAAGGAGGAAGCAACTGAAGAATCTGACACCTAGGAAGTCTGAGGAGACAGAAAAAAAAAAGAAGGGGTTCCTTGGGTTCTTTTCTTTGCCAGCATCTGGGAAAACACCAGTAATGTTCTCCCAAGTACCAAGAGTAAAATGTGCAATGATGCATAGAAAACAGCTCTTGCCTCAGAAGGAGATGTTGGTTTTTCTTCAGGTTTTCAGTGTGCATTTGGGAATATCTGGAAGCAAAGCATGGCCTGTTATTTCTTTACTCTGATGGCCTCGTCTGAGCTTATCTGAAATGTAACAGCACAAATAACACTGTCCTAAACCCATGAGCAATAAAGAACTCAGGGTATGGCCATTATGCACAGAACATTTATTAGCTGTGGTCTATTGCCTCAAAAATCAATTATGCTGAGAGAAGATACGTGTTGCATTATAAATACCAACTTAAGTTGTTGGAATCAGGGAACTGACAATATATTTCACACCATATAAGTAATGTTCTTTTAATAGATTATTGAGAAACATTACATGTTTGATCAAAAGCACAGAATCATAGACATCCTGAGTGGCAATAAAACTATCAGGATGGCACAAAAAAATTGCACTTTTGCATTGCTGAAATTTGCCATTTGATACTGGAATACATTCTTAAATGTGATTATGTTATACATCATTTTAATGCACATTTCTCGCTTTATGGTTTTTTGCTAATGACTTATTACTTGCTGTTATTTTATATACTATGGAAATGATAATAGACAAAAAACAAATTCAAACAGTTTTCTTATTCAAGTTCAAAACAGGTTGTAGAACAGTGGCCCAGGAACTACTAACGAATGTACAATGCAGTGCTGGTTCAGTTCAGTACAGAGCAGTCGCTCAGTCGTGTCAACTTTTTGTGACCCCATGAACCACAGCATGCCAGGTGCCCCTGTCCATCACCAACTCCCGGAGTCCACCCAAACCCATGTCCATGGAGTCAGTGATGCCATCCAACCATCTCATCCTCTGTCATCCCCTTCTCCTCCTGCCCTCAATCATTCCCAGCATCACGGTCTTCTCAAATGGGTCAGCTCTTCGCATCAGGTGGCCAAAGTATTGGAGTTTCAGCTTCAACATCAATCCTTCCAATGAACACCCAGGACTGATCTCCTTTAGGATGGACTGGTTGGATCGCCTTGCAGTCCAAGGGACTCTCAAGAGTCTTCTCCAACACCACAGTTCAAAAGCATCTATTCTTTGGTGCTCAGCTTGCTTTATAGTCCAACTCTCACATCCATACATGACCACTGGGAAAATCATAGCCTTGACTAGATGGACCTTTGTTGACAAAGTAATGTCTCTGCTTTTCAGTATGCTGTCTAGGTTGGTCATAACTTTCCTTCCAAGGAGTAAGTGTCTTTTAATGTCATGGCTGCAATTACCATCTGCAGTGATTCTGGAGCCCAGAAAAATAGAGTCATCCACTGTTTACCCATCTATTTGCCATGAAGTGATTGGACTGGATCCCACGATCTTAGTTTTCCAAATGTTGAGTTTTAAGCCAACTTTTTCACTCTCCACTTTCACTTTCATGAAGAGGCTCTTTAGTTTTTCTTCACTTTCTGCCATAAGAGTGGTGCCACCTGCATATCTGAGGCTATTGATATTTCTCCCAGCAATCTTGATTCCAGCTTATGCTTCATCCAGCCCAGTATTTCTCATGATGTACTCTGCATATAAGTTAAATAAGCAGATGACAATATACATCCTTGACCTACTCCTTTTCCTATTTGGAACCAGTCTGTTCTTCCATGTCCAGTTCTAATTGTTGCTTCCTGGCCTACATACAGGTTTCTCAAGAGGCAGGTCAGGTGGTCTGGTATTCCCATCTCTTTCAGAATTTTCCACAGTGGTGGTTCAAGAAGTTGCAAATTTGCAAAAGCTGACAAGAGCCTTGAAGATGAGAAGCACAGTGGCCAGCTGTTGGAAGCTGACAACGACCAATTGAGAGTTATCATCAAAGATGATCCTCTTACAACTACATGCTGCTGCTGCTGTTGCTGCTAAGTCGCTTCAGTGGTGTCTGACTCTGTGCGATCCCATAGACAGCAGCCCACCAGGCTCCACCATCCCTGGAATTCTCCAGACAAGAACACTAAGTTGCCAAATAACTCAGTGTCAACCATTCTATGGTCATTTAGCATTTGAAGCAAATTGGAAAGGTCAAAAAACTCATCAAGTAGGTGTTTCATGAGCTAACCTCAAATTAAAAAATTCTTGTTTTGAAGTGTCATCTTCTCTTATTCTACACAACAATGAACCATTTCTCAATCAGATTGTAATGTGTGACAAAAAGTGACTTTTATATGACAACTGGTGAAGACCAGCTCAATGGTTGGACCAAGAAGCTCCAGAACACTTCCCAAAGGCAAACTTGCACCAAAAAAGAGTCATAGTCACTATTTGATGGTTTGCTGCCAGTCTGATCCACTGCAGCTTTCTGAATCCTGGTGAAACCATTACATCTGAGAAGTATGTTTAGAAAGTTGATGAGATGCAACAAAAACTGCAATGCCTGCAGCCAAAACTGTTCAACAGAAATGGCCCAATTCTTCTCCACAACAATGCCCGACTGCACGCTGCATAACAAATGCTCAAAAGTTGAACAAATTGGGCCACAAAATTTTGCTTCATCCACCATATTCACTTGACCTCTCGCCAACTGACTACTACTCTTCAAGCATCTTGACAAGTTTTTGCAGGGAAAATGCTTTCACAACTCAGCCAGAGGCAGAAAATGCTTTCCAAGAGTTCATCGAATCCTGAAGCACAGATTTTTATGCTATGGGAATAAACTTGTTTCTCGTTGGCATAAATGTGTTGATTGTAATAGTTCCTATTTTGATTAATAAATATGTGTTTGAGCCTAGTTATAATGATTTAAATTTTATGATCTGAAACTGCATTAACATTTGCACCATGCAAAGAGTTGACTCATTGGAAAAGACTCTGATGCTGTGAGGGATTGGGGGCAGGAGAAGTAGGGAGTAACAGAGGATGAGATGGCTGGATGGCATCACTGACTCGATGGACGTGAGTCTGAGTGAACCCTGGGAGTTGGTGATGGACAGGGAGGCCTGGCGTGCTGCGATTCACGGGGTCGCAAAGAGTCAGACAGGACTGAGTGACTGAACTGAACTGAACTGAAGACTCTTGAGGGTCCCTTGGACTGCAAGGAGATCCAACCAGTCCATCCTAAAGGAGATCAGTCCTGGGTGTTCATTGGAAGGATTGATGTTGAAACTGAAACTCCAATACTTTGGCCACCTGATGCGAAGAGCTGACTCATTTGAAAAGATCGTGATTCTGGGAAAGATTGAGGGCAGGAGGAGAAGGGGACGACAGAGGATGAGATGGTTGGATGGCATCACTGACTCAATGGACATGGGTTTGGGTGGACTCTGGCAGTTGGTGGACAGGGAGGACTGGCGTGCTGTGGTTCATGGGGTCACAAAGAGTCAGACATGATTGAGCTACTGAACTGAACTGAACTTAATACAACAGCTTACATCAAATCCTGTACTGAATTTCCAATGGCCACAAGTGACTTTCATCTTCTGTCCTTCTTCACCTCAAATTTAGTAAATTTATGTTCATAATATTCCTATCTTACCCTGAGGCCAATTACAGTCTCTAATCCTAATTTTCTTATGATTTTAAATGGCACCCATCTTGTTTTGGACCAAAGGCATTCTCTTAAATGTGTAAAAGGGGGAAAATATGTCTTGCCCAGGAACTTCTCCCCCTTTTGGGTATTTCTGTTGCTATTTCTCCTTCTCCTCTGACTAAACATTGCTTTCAGCAGCTGTCCATTTCCCCCTTTTCTAGGTTTTAATTGATGAAGCATTTATTCTCCCAGAGGAGTGATGAGCAAAACTCAGGCATAAAGTAGATATATTTGTGAGGTGAGATCTTTTCCGACATTTTTAAATAATGCAGGTCTTGCCACAACAAGCATATCTTTCCAGTGCAAAACACCTAAAAAGAATCTAAACAACCTCTGTTCTCTTTCGTTACTTCAGCAAAAGAGGAACCCTGTTTTATCTATGTTGCTATCCAACTGAAGAACCTATAAAGGCTCTTCTATTGTACAGACCATTAAAATTAAACATTTCTCTGTTAGATCCTCAATCTGATTCTACCTTTACAGTCAGTTTTTCTTCCAGATTTTAGATGTCTTGAATTCTGGTATTATATTACAAAATAAAATTCCTAGTGTAACAATACCTTCCGATTTCATAACCTTCCATATCTGTTAAAGTTTCCGATTAGATAATGAATCAATAAATGAAATAATTGCTGTGCCTTTTCTCTAGACTCCACTACTTTTACTTCAACCTCCACACCTTTGTCTGTGCTAGTCTTGTACCTGGCATGTACACTTTCTCCTTCTGTGTCAATGGTTGTTGTGCGCACTAGACTCTCCCGAAGGGCTTGTCAAAATAAAGACTGCTTGTCTTTATCCAGAGTTCCAAAGTTCCAGCCCCCAAGCTTGCATTTTGAGCAAGTCCCCCAGGGATGTGAATGGCAGCTGTCAGGGGACCACATTTAGAGAAGTCTTTGTTGTCATTGTTGTAGTTGCTAATTTGTGTCCAACTCTTTGTGACCCCATGGACTGTAGCCCTACAGGTTTCTTTGCCCATGGGATTTCCCAGGCAAGAATATAGGAGTGGGTTGCCATTTCCTTCTTCAGGGGCTCTTCCCCACCCAGGGATGGAACCCGCATCTCCTGCATTGACAGCAAGCAAGTTCTTCACCACTGAGCCACCAAGAAAGCCTCTTGAGAACACTTACTTAATGCCAATTAGTCTAAACTGAACTACCTGGATGAAAATTAGAAGAGGAAGTGAGGAAGTATTTAAATTTGCTGGTATATTATAACGGTATGCAAAAAAAATCATCTCTAACATCATCCACAGTGAGAAATTTCTGAAACTAGCTCCCACGATCTCTTATTAACCATTTCTGCTTTTGATGAGCTTCCTCCCAAAGATTTGATTCTTTTCCTCAAGTCACTTGAATGCTTTATTACACATTACTTTACAATCAAACCATCTTGGTGGGCTCACTTTGGACATAAACGTCTCCCTTTATTTTTGGTTTAAAATATAAACCACCTGTAACCTCAGTGATATTTTGTTTAAAATGGTTATGTTTAGATCTGGTGGCCAAAATGTAGCTTAAAGAGCTAAGAAAAGAAAGCTTACAGTTGCTAGGTTAGAGGAGGTCAATTTGATGAAGGAATCTTTTTGACAGCTGACATTATGACTTGTAATAAACTTGACCAATTGGTTCTTGTGGAAGGAAGTTTTATTTCTACTGTTACAGCTGTTTCTGTCAGAAAAGGAGATCTGGGGAGTATTTTATAAAGCATGCTTGTCATAATTCAAGTGATAAATTATCTTATGTAACTGTCACATTTATATGTTCACATTGCTAGAGGCAAATTCTCTGACATTTGTAATATTCTGTGTATTGCCTTTATTCACATAGCAATGGAGACACCTAATTTTCCTTACAGTCGATTCATGAGCATTTTTGTAGTTCAATATTCTTCTTCTTTTTTTTTTGTAGTTCAATATTTTTAAAGCTATGCTGGTTACAGTCAGACCACTTTTGCTGATATGAAAACAAACCAGGGAGAGACTGAGTTTCCTAAATATAAATAGAATTAGTGTGAAGCTACAGAGCTAAAAAATGTAGAAGGTTAAAAGAAGGTCAGCGTTGGCAAACTAAATTTACTCAGCAGAAGTAGCTGAATTTCTGAAGTGAAACCATACACCTTGAGAGAAGTGTTATATGTGTGATACAATGTCTTCACAATGATGTATATTACTAATGTGTATACTCAGAGACACATGACTGTGAAAGAAAAAAAAAAGAATGGAATTGAATAGGTCAATTTACTGGTTAACTTCGGTAAATGTCACAGCTGAAGTTGCTGGTTGAGATCCTTTTGCCTTGTGGATAGGTTCATGTGTGGTTTCATGTGCTCCCCTTTTCAGATAATGAAGGATTAAAATTTCTAATTTTTAGCTGTCCTTCTGATGAACTAAGTAATAAGATTCTGTTCTTAAGTCACAAAGACAAGTATGGGTTTCTTACTAGACATAATAAGACACTGAAAGAGAATCAATAAATGTTTTTCCACCCTGGTTTTTAGTCAGAATTGAATTATATCCTGTGATAGAGCAATATAGCTATCTAAAGTTTGGTAAATTTATAAAGATTTCTGAGCCTCAGTTTTCTTCTCCATGGTAAGGTGGTATTGCTACTTGGTCTGTAGGATTGTCAGGAGAATTACACGAGAATATATGCAGAGATTAGCATGGGATGGCAGGCCAAATTTTCAATAAATTGAGCTATTATTATCATTGCATGAAAAATGAGACCTTTGAAGATTTCATTTTCAGTAACCAGGGCCATTCTCTTCTTCCATGTGGTTATTGATTTCAATGCTTAGAGATTCCGTTAACTTCTCAGTCAGCTACCAGGAAAGAGGCTGTCTCAGGACTTTTCTGGTGGTCCATTGCCTAAGACTTCATGTTCCCAACCCAGGGAACCTGGGTTTGATGTCTGGTCATGGAACTAGATCCCACATACTGCAATTTAGACCCAATCCAGCTAAATAAATGAGTTTTTTTTTTTTTTAAAGCAAGACTGTCTCAAGACTGCTTACAGTGTGGTCACCATTTGGGAGATATGGCAGCAAATTAAAAAGTTAATGCTTCCCTACCTTCTGCTATTATTATCCCTTCCAAAATCATTATTTCCAGAGATACCTAAGCCCTGGAAGAAAAAGAATACAGTTAATTTAGCTATTAAAACTGGATGATTATAACAGTTTTCACTCCCAGTGTTTGCTCAAGGACCAGATCATTGCCCACAGGTGAACCAAGTGAAGGGTCTTTGCTTCTCCAGTAGTCATTCTCTTCTTTCATGCTCCCAGAACGTGTTTATTTGTCACCTACTATGTACTATGCTGCTGTGCTTAATCGCTCAATTGTGTCTGACACTTTGCGACCCCATGGACTGTAGCCCACCAGGCTTTTTGGTCCATGGGGATTGTTCATGTAAGAATACTGAAGTGGGTAGCCTATCCCTTCTCCAGGGGGTCTTCTGGTCCCAGGAATCAAACTGGGGGTCTCCTGCATTGCAGGCAGATTCTTTACCAGCTGAGCTATCAAGGAAGCCCCCAGTTACCAGGGGAGCTATGTGTTGAGTCCAGGCAAAGAAAAATGAGTCTGAAATCATGTTTGCCTGAAAAAAAAAAACCACATTGAATTATTTACTAATGTATATTTGGGGGGAAAACTATACATATATACTGGCAAACATCAGGGAGAACCGTTTTTTAGAGCACAGCACTATGTGAGGAAAAAGATAATAGAAGAAGGAATGACTTTTTTCTTACAGGCTGGATGATAGGGTAGATGCAATTAAAATTCAGCAAAGTTAATGATACCAGCCACAAATAAAGAAGTAATAAAGTGTGAAGAGAACACAGAGAAGACAGAATTTATTCCTATCTTAGATGAACCTGCAAGGCTTCACAGTTCCTTCAAAACTGTTGTTGGTCTTAAGAGATGAGAATAAATTTGTTTACTCATCTAGCAAGCATTTATCAAGCATTCAGTTTATTTATCAAACCATCTCTAAGCATCAAGCACTATAGCAAGTATCTGAGATACAGTGAAGTTATAGCTCTGCCCTTACAGCTCTGCCTTATAGGAGCTCTCTGGTCATGGAAGAGACATATAAAAATAATCAAGCTATAATGGATTTACTATATTAAAATACAATTAATATATTATGTCATACTGACATGATATAAGATATAACATAATATAATTACTGAAGGAATTCCTGAGTCTACATTAGATCTACAATTGTGCTTGTGTGTCTGTGTGTCTGCGGGTCTGTGTATTTGTGTATGGAAGAGAAATCAAATAACTCTTCCTAGAGAAGACATCTGAGCTGAGTGTTGAAGAAGAGAACTTCAGAAAGCTCTCTGGAGAGGCTGGAGACACAGGAGCACTCCAGGTGAAAAAGGAAGAAAACTGAACTTTCTTTGTTGTTTAGTGGCTGAGTCATATCCAACTCTTTGCGACTACATGGACTGTAATCCTCCAGGCTCCTCTCTCTACGACATTTCCCAGACAAGAATACTGGAGTGGGTTACCATTTCCTTCTCCAGGAGATCTTCCCAACCCAGGGATTGAACCTGCGTCTCCTGCATTGGTGGGCGGATTCTTTACCACCGAGACACTTGAGCCTAGTTTCTGAGGAAACTTTTTTTTTTTTTTTTTTAAAGGGAGTGTCAAGAATATAGTGTAAGGAGTAGAGTGAGATTTTGCGGTGGAAATGAGCATTTTCATTATGATTTAGACACAACAGAGAAGAAGCTAATGCTCAGATAAGGGCCAGATCATAAAAGGCTTTGTACTAAGCCACCAGGAATAACAGTGGCTGCTGAGAGGCTGAGCCTGCCACGAAGGAGTCTGGTCAGCCTGGTGTATCTAGTTCATTTCTGCCACCACTCACTCAGCTAGCTAAGCTGAAATATATATACCCTCAATTTCAGGAACTGTGAAACCAAAACCTGTTGGTATTATTTGAAAAAACTCTGGAAACGTGAAATAACACTTAGTCTGTAATCATCATTAGTTTCATTCTTGGATGTAGAGCTTGCAATTTACGTCTTAAAATCAAGAGACATATAACAGTCCTGTGTAGGTGCACACACTTTTTAAAGTGATAAGAGATGGTATGTTTTTTGAGTAATAGCTTGGGAGTAGTTTCTTCCATTTTGAATCACTTAGAATCTATTTGCCTTGTTCTTGGAACATTTAACATCATGCTCATACTCAGTCACTCAGCCGTGTTCGACTCCTTGTGACCCTATGGACTGTAGCCTGCCAAGCTCCTCTGTCCATGGGGTTTTCTCAGCAAGAGTACTGGAGTGGGTAGCCATTCATCTGCTCATTTAGTTCACTGATATCCATTACTGGTTGAAGCATTATTGCAAATATTTTTTATCCTTCTTTTTTCTAGAGTTTTTGAAGATCACATAAAGCACTAGAGATAAAACTGCAAGTTGAAAATATTATTTATTTCTCCATCTAGTTATCAATAACTTGAGCAGTGGAGATAAAAGCCTTTCCTAGTGAACTTGCTGAGTATTTAGTAAAGGATTATCTTTCCACCTATTTTCCAGTTCACCACTCTGATATAAACACAACTTAGAGAAATCTAGTTTAGGGTGAAAGCAATGTCACTCTGTACAGAGTGATGTGTGTCACAAAGTATTTGATTAACTAGGGTGGCCAAAGACAAAGTTAATTATTTGGTCAATATTTTACTAGGTTTTTCAGTTATTACCCATTTTGTTTTTAATTATTTTTCCCCATTCTCCTTCTGATGTTATGTAAACATCTACACATATGGTTAAAGATTAAATAATATTTTATCAGAAACCTATACCTGACATCATTCCATAAAAACATGTCATTTGCAATAAGAAAGAAAATCTTTAGAAAAAGAATCACACTTTTTTAAAAACCTACATTGAGATGTGACAGCTGGGTGATAGACAAGAACTATTCAGCTTTTACAGTTTGAAGATATGTGGGGAAAATACCTCTGAGAGTGGATTTCATGAAAAGTACTGAATCAAAGCACAGCTGTGTCTGTTAGTCTTTATTGTTACTTTATTTCATAACTTTGAATTAGTCATTAAAAATGTCAAAGGAGTCATATGTTTTCTGCAACAGAACAGAACACTATATACAAGGCCAATTTGCAAAGCTCCAGTCTGCAACTTTCCTGAAGAATGGAACTCTGAAAAGATCTGTGTGCTCTGAGGACTTTCTCATTTCAAAGCAACTAGCAGGAATTTTGCTTAAATCAAATCTTAGAACTGAACACTCTAGCGTCTAGGTTGTCATTATGTGTGTTAAAAAAAAAAATACAGTATCTGTAAATACTTAGGATGAAACAACAGTACAATATAGTAAACTGAACTTCTAAACTCTTCTACTGAGTAGCTGTCTTCTCATTATAACTAATACTAGCTCATTCTAATACTAACAAGTCAAATAATACAGAAGCATATGAAAGTAAATATGGTTTCTCCTGGTTCCCATTCCTGCCTTCCTTTGGGCCACAAATATCTTGCATATATTCCTGCACATCTTTTAAAACATGTCCTATATATTAAGAACCAAAGTTGGATATTTTTAACACAGTCAACATGATCTACAATTTGGAATTTCTATAAAATGCAGTGGTTTTCCATCATTTTTACAACAAAAAGTTCTTTTTTTCCCATTTAAATCTCATGAAAATTGTGGTACTTCCATGATTAAAGGTTGTTCTCAGCTTAAATGTCACTTAAATGTCTAGTTTTATCCCATCAACTAGATTCATAATAAATACAACACTGTAAGTCAACTATACTTGAATAAAAGTTTTAAAAAGTTAAAAAAAAATTTTCTTGGGGAATTTTTGAAGGGGTTTAAAGCTGTAGGTTCCTTGGGGCAAAGTGAATTAACTACCATTCTATTAACAGTTTTCTCTTGATATAACAGGGACTATTTATAGTCTCTTTTATGTTTAAAAAAAGAGAGAGAGAGAGAGGCGGTGGCGGGGGGAGGGGGGGCGGGGC
>SJYA01000597.1:2077303-2180736 GCA_006410615.1 Neotragus moschatus | reverse complement strand
CGGTGGCGGGGGGAGGGGGGGCGGTGCTCCTCTGGCTCAGAAGGTAAAGAATCTGCCTGCAATCTTAGAGCCCCAAGTTCTATCCCTGGATTGGAAAGATCCTCTGAAGAAGGGAATGGCAACCCATTCCAATATTCTTGTCTGGAGAATTTCATGGACAGAGGAGCCTGGCAGCTACAGTCCATGGGGTCACAAATAGTTGGACACAACTGAGCAACCAACACTTTGTATAAAAAAGATACAGATGAGTTTCTTCACTATCAACAAAAAATATTATCAAGCACTGTAACAGCAGAAACTGATATAGTGCCTGGGAGATACAAAATTGCCCAGTATTTGTCAAATGAATAATATGCCTCTAAACATCACAAGAATCTATAGCATTCTCTGGTGCACGATTTGAAAACCATTAGCTTAGTGGACAGGGTTTCCACAAAGGAGTAAGATATCTGGTTTACAGCCTTGAGTTTCACATAACCTCTCTGTATTTCAGTAACAATTTTTGTTTCACTTGACTTACCGGAAACACTTGACATCATTGGCCACTTAGCTTTCCCATTCTTTCCTGGTTCTCCGCTATACTCCAGAAAATTTCTCTAGTGTCCTTCATGGGGGACAATCTCCAGAAATCCAAGATAATCCAGTATAGCTCTCTTCACCTTGTTATTTGACATGCTTTTTTTTTTTTTTTTCTTTAAACATGATCTTACCTACTTCTGTGGTCTTAGTTACAGATGTGGTCAGTGGCCTCTGGATCCTTGCTCCAGAGTTTACCATTCACCTGACCTCCAGAAAGTATTTCTAACTGATGCCAGCCCTCACTGTTATATTATTAGATTTTTCAATCCCAGGTATATATCTCTATCCTTTCTATCATCATTCTCCATAATCATGTGTGTATGTGTCTGTGTGTTTACTGTATTCTCTATCTTGGCTTATGGCATTGATTGTTGAATCTAGGAAGCTAGCTCATTCTAAATAATCATTGTATCCTTTTACATATCACCAATTCCTGTTAGTTCTACCTGTTCAATAGCTCTCAAACCTATAATTTTTCACAAAGCCAGTGTATTGAGTCAGGACCTCAAGATCTTTCACATAAATTGTCTATCCACTACGATGTTGATAAAATATTTTTTTTATTAAAAAAAATCAGGAATGTGAACATATCATTCCTCTACTTGAAAATATGTCAGTAACTTCCATTGCCTAATTTAGTAACCTTTGTAATAATCCCAGGGAATACACTTAGGTTCAGGAAGAAAACATTGGGACTTTTCTTTATATTCATTTTTTCTCCTTTGACAATATATGATATTTACTAAAGAACATGAGATATATACAAGTTCCAGAGTAAAATAATAGAATGAATGCCTATGACTTCATTACGAACTTATGTCCTAGAATAGCACCAGAACTGTCTCTAATTTCCTAGCTTTTACTTCCCTTCTCCTCCTACTTCTGCTGATCCATCTCCATCCAGGCTGGGTTTTATTATTTTTTAAATTTCCTGACTTCTTTGTAAGTTTGTGACATATGTATTTATTTAGAAGTAATACATTATTTAGTTTGCTCTGCCCTTGAACTTTCAAGAAAGGGGAATCATACTGTACTTAGCCGTTGTAGCTTGCCTTTTAACTCATTATTATGTTCTAAAGATTAGTTCATGAGGCTGTATTTTATTATTTTTACTGAGGAAGAGTATTCCATTATGAAAATAAATTAAAAGTAGTTATTTATTCATTCTCCTGTTGATGGATATTTGAATTCTTCCGAGTTTAGCTGGTATGGAAAAGTCTACTGTGGATAATATTATATAGTCTCTGGGAGCACGTGTAAAACTTTCAAGGATATACTTTGCAGTGGAATTATTGTATCATAAAAACAGGCAAATGTCTAAAACATAAACTAGTAACAGTTATACAGGTAATATTTTATTTTTAAATGTATTAAAAATATATTAAGAATGAGTGCCCAAAACATTTTTTTCTGAATAGGAGTATGTGATAAAAAATGCTTGGAGACCACTGATTTATAGAGCAAATGTCACTTCCAGACCTAGCTCCAAATTCCCTCTTTCATTCCCATTTTTTCCAAAATAAACCTCTTATGCTCTTACAGCTACAAACCTCCATTGTATGTATCACTATAATATTACTTATTAAGTTGAATAGTAGTTTATTTCATGTCAGTCTCCTCACCGTGACTTAATAATAGTCAAGGGCAGAATCATAGTCTCACTCATTTTTGTGTCTCTAGTACTTGGCAGTGGTAGCATGAAGTAAGTAAAAAGTTACATATTTATTAAATAAATGAATGAATGTAAAATGGTAGGAATACCATTTTATATAGCTGAGAAATGAAGCATCATGAGAAAATCTTGTATACTATAGGGAAAAAACCTTATATAAATTTAGATATTAGTATTTTAGGATACTATTTGATCTATGGTGCTTTATAGCCTGAATATCAAAATAAGTGTTTTAGTTTAGAATTAATCAGGAAAGCCAACACTCTATTTGCTCCTTATCTTCCCCTTAGATGCGTTAGAACCATAGCAGAGCAGTGGGAGACTCTCTTTAGTCTCTAACTTATGTTCTCTTTCTCACTATTGCTAGAATAAGATTATATTAGAGCAAAAAGATAACTGGGCTAGGGATCAGAGAGACCAAGATTTATCTCAGGTCTGTATTTGTGATTTACATAAAATGCTGGTTTTATTTGATAATCTGCATAATAATTTAAAAGAGTTATTGCTTAGTAGCATGTGTCAGGCAGAGTGATATACACCTTACATAGACTATCTTATTTAATAATAGTTATAAATGTTACCCCATTTTACAGAAGAAGCAAATGAGAAACAGAGGGATTATATAACTTGCTCGAGGTCCTAAGACACAAGTCACAAGTCACTTATCATCTGGAATCTTTTTTTTTTTTTTTAAATGATAGTGCTGTTCTGTTTTGCTCTGATTTCTTTCCAGGAATTTTAAAAGGATCAAATGAGATAATCTATGTGAGAACATTTTATACTTTTTGACACTTTCCCTATTCAACAAATATTTCTTTAGTACTTAGCATATATGGTGTTCTGCAGTAGATACACATACACACATACATACACACGCACATGCCCAAAGATGATGAATTACACATAAGCAGTTGTTGGAGGGTGTTGAAATCTTAGAGAGGAGATACAGAAGTCTATACATGACAGTAACATAATAGTTCCTACCTTGATGTAGGAGAGATGCCTTCTAGGCCTGATATGTTAAAAGATGGCTGAGGGTTCTAGGTAGATACTGTGCTAATGGGCATACAAAGAAGTGAAAATCAAGACCAAAGACAAAGGAGGTAAAGCACATGATACCTGGGAAATAACGTTAGTCATTATGTCAGAAACACAGGAAGCGGGGCAGCACGTAGCAGGAGAAAAAGCCAGAAAGAAGGGTTTAGATGGAACCGGCATATAAAGGACTTGGAGTTTGAATTATTACAGTGACCTAATGAGTATTGTGTGTGTGTGTGTGTGTGTGTGTGTGTGCACGCGTGCATGTGTGCATGCGTGTGAGCGTGCATGCACACTCACACACATGCTCAGTCCTGTCCGACTCTTTGAGACCCCCATGGGCTGTGTAGCCTGCCAGGTTCCTCTGTCCATGGGATTTCCCAGGCAAGAATACTGCAGTGGGTTGCCGTGCCCTCCTCCGGGGGATCTTTCCCATCCAGGAATTGGACCCGCATCTCCTGCATCTTCCTGCATTGGCAGGAAGATTCTTTAACATTGAGCTACCTGGGAAGCCTAATGGGTATCATAGAAACATAGAAACTTGTAACTAGGCAAGTATTGGATTGACTGAAAAGTTTGTACAGGTTTTTCATACCATCTTATGGAACTACTTGAACAAATCTTTAAGCCAACCCAATACTATGTTGTTAACAATAAGAATATCAATAATATAATACTTTTTATAACTAATAATAGATATTTATTGAACAATTAATATGTGCCAGTAGCTACATTAATGTGTGACTGACTCAACTTTTGGTTTCCCTATGAGATAGGTATAGTTTTTCACTCCATTCACTATGCTCTTAGCCTCATTCCCATACTGTCAAAATAGTGGTGACTCCAGAAAGTCAGCACAGTAATAAATGAGGTGAGACAAGCCTACAAATAAGTCTGAGGGGCTAGGAGACCAGCTGGGTTGTTTGTTTTCTGTCTGGTTTGTTGTGGGGTTTTTTGCATTGTTTTGTTTTCTGAAACATTTATACAGCAAACACATTACTACTTCTTAATTTGTTTGGGATGGCTTGAAAGGAGTCTGGTAGAGATCAGGTGGTTACAGCTTTGCCTTCTATAGCTTTCTCAAGGTGTCAGCACTGCAGAGTGGTTTGGAAGAAGACAGTAGATTTACAAGGGCATCATTACCAATTGTTAGTACCTGCAGCAGCTCAGCAAAGCTCATGGAGGACACCAAGGGCATTGAAATTGTCATAATAACACGGCTGGCCCTAACACAGCAAGCTTCCAAGCACAGACAAGCTTATTTATATATGTGTCTTGAAATCACTGCTTTGCATGAGAGCAGACACAGGATGCAGTTAGTCATGCCTTTCTCACATGCCCCAGGAGTCAGCTGGTAGTTTTAACTCCTGACATTTTACTGCTATGCCAAAATAAACTGCACCTTATGGGCAAATAAGTCCTTGTTTCAGGTAGAAAAATATTCTGCCAGTGAGAAGCTGTGCGTTACACGTGCACTACAGGGACGTGGGTGTGGCTTTTTTCTGTTGGAATCTCTAGCCTTACAGCCCTCTTTCTTTCTCCATGCTTGGAAATAAAGTGTACTGGGTCCTGTATTTAATGAATGTCCTTTCTGAAAGGCATGGGGTATTCATCAGGGACCTAGAAACTACCTCCAGGAACAGCCTTCTATGTCTAAATACTTACCTGGTTAGGGAAGAACCTAGAAATTTGGACTATAACTTGAACTTAAAAAGTAGGCAGAGTGACTTTTCTGGTGGTCCAGTGGTTAAGATTCTAGGCTCCCAATGCAGGGGCCCAGGTCTGATCCCTTGTCAGAGAACCAACCCACATGCCACAACTAAGACATGGCACAGTCAAATAAAAAGAAAAGAAAGAAAAACAACTAGGTAGAGTCTACTGCTTGACCTGCACAGATATTGGATGGAATAAATGGTGACCCGGGGGGTTCCCATGTGACACTAGTGGTAAAGAACTCTACGGCCAGTGCAGGAAAAGTAAGAGACAAAGGTTCAATCCCTAGGTCAGGAAGATTCCCTGGAGGAAAGCATGGCAACCCACTCCAGTATTCTTGCCTGGAGAATCCCATGGACAGAGGAGCCTGGCGGGCCACAGCCCATAGGGTTGCAAAGAGTTGGCTATGACTGAAACAATTTAGCACACACAGATTTGTTAGCAAGGAAATGATGCTCTGGTAATGGACAGCATACTGAGTGCTGGTACAGACACATAACACCTCTTCCTTTGTACATTCAGAGATAAGCACAGGTTTTTCTGGGTGTATTCCCAACTCTCCTATGAGACCATGAGCTCCTTGAGGGCAAAGATTTTCTATTTTGTTAATTGCTACTACTTAGAACGTATGCAAGTCAAGAAGCAACAGTTAGAACCGGACATGGAACAATGGACCGGTTCAAGATTGGGAAAGGAGTGCTTCAGGGTTATATATATATATATATATATATATCCTGCTTATTTAACTTATATGCAGAGTACATCATGCTAAATGCCCAACTGGATGAAGCACAAACTGGAGTCAAGATTGCCAGGAGACATATCAATAACCTCTGATATGCAGATGACACCACCCTTATGGCAGAAACTGAAGAGGCACTAAAGAGCCTCTTGATGAAAGGGAAAAAAGAGAGTGAAAAATCTGGCTTAAAATGAAACATTCAAAAAACAAAGATCATAGCATCTGGTCCCATCACTTCATGGCAAATAGATGGGGAAACAGTGGAAGCAGTGATAGACTTCATTGTCTTGGGCTCCAAAATCACTGCAGATGGTGACTACAGGCAAGAAATTAAAAGACATTTACTCTTTGGAAGAAAAGCTGACTAACTTTGACAGCATATTAAAAAGCAGAGACATTATTTTGCCAACAAAAGACCATATAGTCAAAGCTATGGTTTTTCCAGTAGTTATGTATGGATGTGAGAGCTGGACCATAAAGAAAGCTGAGTGCTGAAGAATTGATGGTTTTGAACTGTGGTGTTGGAGAAAACTCTTCAGAGTCCCTTGAACTGGAAGGAAATCAAACCAGTCAATCCAAAAGGAAATCAGTTCTGAATATTCATTAGAAGGACTGATGCTAAAGCTGAAACTCCAATCCTTTGGCCACCTGATGCAAAAAACTGACTCATTAGAAAAGTCTCTGATGCTGGGAGAGATTGATGGCAACAGGAGAAGGGGCTGACAGAGATGAGACGGCTGGATGGTATCACTGACTCAAAGCACATAAGTTAGAGCAAGCTCCGGGAGTTGGTGATGAACAGGAAAGCCTGGCATGCTGCAGGCCATGGGGTCACAAAGAGTCGTACTCAACTAAGTGACTAAACTGACTGACTACTTAGAATAGTACTTGGGACATAAAAAAAACTCTTAGCAAATCTTTTTCACTCATTATTAAAAAAAAATCATATGTATACTTATGGATGGTTCACCTCATTGCATGGCTGAAACCAACACAGAATTTTAAAGCAATTATCCTGCAATTAAAAATAAAATTTTAGTTTTGGATATCAAAAGATATATGTCAAGCATTTATCATGTTTATTTACAGTTTAAATGAATAAATGAATGACTGTGTGTATGAATAAAAACCAAATTAAGGACTTTAACCACTACAGGTACGTGTGTAGCTAAGTTTTACCAGCTTTGTGGATAATATTATCTACAGCCAGTTTATTTGTAAGAGTCAGCCTTGCACAGAATATTTGTATCATCAACAATACACAAAAGTTGTCAAGATTCTTGATAAGAGTCAGCCTTGCACGGAATATTTGTATCATCAATAATACACAAAAGTTGTCAAGATTCTTGATTTTTCCTTTAGTGCTTCTTGTCCTTTGACATGTAACCACATTTAATGGTCAGTAATAAAATACACAATGGCTGCCAAATTCAGTGTTCCTTCCTCAGAAGGAAGAACAGAAGCTGACATTTACTTTGCTTCTAGGATACGCTGTGTTCCTTCACAAGTTATTTAATTTAATTCTTAAAATAACTATCTGAAGTGGTGGTGATATTATCCTTATTTCATATCTATGAAAAAAGTCAATGCTTCTTTTCAGACACCAAACAGTATTTTTTTTATTTCCCTCTTGACTAGGGTTGTTAGATAAAACTTTCTTAACCAAGAACAATCTCAATCCTTGGCTTTGTACCTATATCTAAAATCCCCATATTACTTATATTTTGGATATGGACATTGATATTATAAGTCCACATGCAAACATAATCTGAGAGAAATAAAGTAAACCATAATTAACTACTAACGCCTTTGTTTCATTTGGTTTCTGAGATTTCTTTAGCATGAAGACCCTAAAAAATAAAAGCCTGGTCAGAATTTCTTTGAGGCTCTGGTCAGTCTCAATGAGACTTTGAAATAAGTCCTGAGCAGCTAAATTTCAGAAAGGATAGGAACCTGCCAGGCTTCCCTGATGGCTCCGATGATAAAGAACCTGTCTGCAATGCAGGAGACCCAAGTTTGGTCCCTGGGTTGGAAGTTCCCCTGGAGAAGGGAATGGCAACCCACTCCAGTATTCTTGCCTGGAGAATTCCACCAGAAGAGCCTGGTGGGCTACTAACCATGGGTTTGCAAAGAGTCAGACATGACTGAGTGACTAACACTTTTGAGTAATCTGCCAGCCCCTTTTTTTCAGCCCATTAAGAAGACTGTCACTCAAAACATTAAGTTGACTAAGAGGCTGGAAAGTCAGGGATGATGAGCTTCGATTCGAGTAGGAAAATGAATGCTCTATCACCTTAGTTTCTCCAGAGATTCTTAGTCTGTTTCCTGACTATCCACTTTGCATTATGACTTGTACTTTTTTGAAAAACTCATGGCACGTTCTATTACTATAAATAACAGAGAAATTAAAAAAAATAATTGTCAGAATTCATCAGGCCCCCAAGTCTTAGCCCCAGAGTTTGCCACAATTAATAGAGCCTCTGTAAAGAGAAAGATGGTCCCTGCAAGCCAAGCCTGCTCCAGTAAGACTATGGCTCTCTTTCATAAAGACACTCTTATTACCTTAGACTTTGTTGTTCAGTCAGTCAGTCATGTCTGATGCTTTGCAACTCCATGGATTGCAACACACCAAGCTTCCCTGTTCTTCACCATCTCCCAGAATTTGGTCAAACTCTTGTGCACTGAGTCGGTGATGCCATCCAACCCTTCTCCTGCCTTCAATCTTTCCTAGCATCAGGGTCTTTTCTAATGAGTCAGTTCTTCACATCAGATGGCCAAAGGATTGGAGCTTCAGCTTTATCATCACTCCCTCCAATGAATATTCAGGGTTGATTTCCATTAGGATTGACTGGTTTGATCTCTTTGCAGTCCAAGAGACTCCAAGAGACCTTAGGCTGGTGGGACATAAAACTATTGGTGAGGTATTTAATTACGACTTTGCACCTGTGATCACTGGATATTCACCCTAATCCTCTACAATTCTTTTTCTTAAAAAAGACTTGGACTCTGTAAATGGAACTTTCCCTGACTTCTAATTATTTTCCTCTCTACTGCACAGAGTATAAAATAGCATTTTCAATAAATGCAGATCAGTAGACAATAACCATATCCTACGTTCATTTTCTTTTATACCCCAGAAAAAGTAAAACTCAAAATGAAAAACAAATTTTTCTTCAATAGAAAAAGAAATTTTAAATGCCCATCTAACAGCCTGAATTTTGGTTCCTGTGAATGATATGGTAGCTGAATTGTTTGCTGCCTTAATTGAAATGATATCTAGCCATTTAAAAATGTACAAGCAGACATACCAGACAGGTGCTTGAAATCTAAATGTATTCTCCCTGGGTAAATATGCTCTGAAAGATATGTTTTCCACTCTCTGTGTTTACTGACCAACTGTGTTCCCAGATTTCTCAGCTCCTCTCAGTTTACTGGAAGCAAAATGTATTTCTTGATGGGTTCTGAGAACTGGGGAAAAAAAAATCAAGGAAAAGAGTCTTGATTGTATGAGCCAAAAGACCATCACATAAATGTACTGACTAGTACAAAAGGAAATTTCCTTTTAAGAAAGGGGAAAAACTGGCAAAATTACTCCTTTGTCACCATTTCAGAATTCAAAATCTCTTTGGTTTGGGTTAGTTCCCTGCAGACTAATTATAGGGCAGAGTTGAGGCTGTGGTTCCAATTATCGAAGAAATAAATTTTTATGGTCCTTAGGGGAGTTGGGGATGGGAAGAAGGATTTAGAAGCCAGATTTTACAGATGGTCTGCTTGAACAAAATACAGTGTCATTCCAAATGAGCCCAGAGCATAATCCCCAGGTCTGAGCTGTTTGCGATTCTACTTTTTACTGAAAACCAGAACTTCTGTTTGTATTTCTAAGTGTCTAAGAAACTATGTCTGTTTCATCAATATGGACATTGTAGGCTTAAATGTAATTGTGAATTGTTTTAAGTCTTTGCTCTATTTTGCTTGGGCATTTGTATTCCATGTATCTGGTATGTAGGGAGGTCTACCTATGTATTAGCTATCATCATTTGCTTCAGGTGCTTCAATATGAAGTGTGCCACAAATTGGAAACCTATTTGCTAATGTTCAAAACCTAACCATAAAGTCAGCATGCTAGTGCTGTCAGAAGCCACAGGATCATTCATTCTAATGTTTTCCTGTTCTTGATGAGAAAAGAGAGGCCCAGCGTTTTGAAGGGCCTTGCCCCAAACTACAGCACGAGTTTAAGTACAACCAGCACTGGGATCGAGACTTCTGATCCCTGGTTCCTATGACCTCAGATACAGATCATTTGCTTAATCAAAGCACCTGAGATGCCCTAGAGAAAAAGTAAGTCTTGTTTGGGAACAAAGTGAACATCTTCCAAATTTGAATTTTGACAGAAACTGGCAAGAGGAACAATTGCATTAGAGGCTCTTAACTGCTAGAACATTTGGGGACTCTATAACTGTTAAGTCTGTCCTGACTTTTAGTGATTGCTAACAAGTGAGCAGAAGCTAATCAGGGTCTGCAAACTATCTAAAAGGCTAGTATGTTTTTAAGCAATTTTTTAACCACATTCTGTTTTTAATCAGTACGCTAGACTTGTATCTTCATCACTTCCTTCTTGGTTATTTTTTAAGAATAATCATCTAAGTTTTATGTAGTTCTTAACCAGTTTACTTCCTTTCCAAACTCTCCATTCATTCATTTGCTCGTTAATAAATTTATCCAACCTGCACTTAGAAATTATCACATGCCAGTACACAAAGATGTATGAGACAGTTTCTCTTCTCACAATACATAGCCCAGGGAGGGGAACATAGACTGCAACAGGAAATGACAATTCAAAAATCTGATTGAAGTTCAGATACCCATGAGTATCATATGCACAATTCTGTGATTTTCTCTAGTAAGGCAACTTACAATATGATTTTATGTAAATGCTTCTTACTCTAAGCTTGTGAGGTAGGCAGAATAAACAGAGATCCCAAGAAGGTTAAAATGTAATCAATAAATCACAGAGACTTTATCTGTCCTGTTCCCACTGTGATCTGTGCGCAGGTTCCAGGCATACACTGAGAGTTCAATAAATATTTGTTTACTGAAATACTGAACATAGCTAGTTAATGTGAAATTGATCGTTGAACTCAGGTGTCCAAATCTTGAGACCAGTGTTTATTCTGCTGGATCCATATGCAGTGTCAGCTGTGATCATTCCCTCTCTTTGCTCCTCAGAGCAATGGTTTTCATCTGCCTTGAATTCCATCTGCTTGAGAAAAAACATTCCAATTAATTAGTGATTCTGAAACTACTACCTAATATATTAACAAACTTGACAATGGTGTGATGGAGGCAAAAGATGACTGGTTCTCTCAGTGTTTCATCTTAGTAGCTAATTTTTATCAGAGGAACCATCAGATCATATAAAAGAGATGACCACATTGCTCTCTTGCAGAATGCCAGCCTTGGGAGCCCTGTGGCAAGCTTATGAGAACAGTGCAGAGCCAGAGATGTGACATTTTCTAATGATAAATAACTGGATTTGTTTCTGAAATGCTCATATTCTTCATCATTAAAAGATGGACATTATAAAACTAGTGATTATGATGATGCCAATGATGACAGTAATGAAGTTAATAATAAAAAGGAAAAGAGCTACCATTTATTTAGACCAAACTACAGTCCAGCAATGTGCCAAATGATTTGTACATGTTATCTCAAACAAGTCCTAACAATTCCATATTAGCGATAATATCATCCATTCCAATTCACAGGTAACGGAGGCTTTCATTAAATTCAAATATTCAATAAGTGCAATTCATTCTTAAAAGGATGTACTGCTCTCTTTTGCTTACAGCCACTTTAATCTATTTCTCTTTACACACACACACACACACACACATAATATTAGAGAAAATACAAGTATATCAGTTGTAACAAAGGGAAAACCAGCAATTGATTAAACAAAATACTGAAGACCATGAAATACTTCCCAATTCATAACATGAAGCATTATCCTGACACCAAAACCAGGAAAAGACATTACAAGAAAACAAGCTATAGTCCAATGTCTCTCATGAACATGGACACAAAAATTATTTTACAAGTATTAGTCAATCAAATCCAGTGACATAAAAAGGCATAGCATCATGACTACATGCAGTTGTCCTAGAAAGACAAGGTGGCTTAACATTCAAAGATCAGTGCAGTTCATATCTGTGGACTAAAGAATAACCGTACAATTATCTCAATTCTTGAAAAAAATGAACTTGAAAAAAATCTAACATTCAGACTTGGTTAAATCTCTCGGAAAACCAGAGGTTAACAGGAACTTCCTTAATATGATAAATGGCATCAATGAAATTCTGTAGCTTCATATCATACTTAAGATTTAAAAACTGAACACTTTCCTCCAAGATAGAGAAGGAGACAAAGATGTCTGTTCTGTATTTCACATTGTACTGGAGATCCAGCCAGGAAAATAAGTCAAGAATAATAAGAAAAAAAAGGAACATGGTTCAGAAATTAGAAAAAACAAAACTTTTTTTATTCATAGATGACTTCATCATCTATGTAGAAAATTCTAAAGAATTTTTAATAAGTTATGGAAACTAACCAGTGAGTTTAGTATGGTTATGAGATACAATGTTAAATTTTGAAAATAAACATTTTTATATACTAGAGATGATCAATCAAAAATGGAAATTAAAAGACAATACAACTTACAATATCATCAAAAAATGTAAAATAGAGATAAAGTTGATAAATTATGCATAAAATTGATAATGCTGAAAATTATAAAGCATTATTGAGAGAAATTTTAAAAGACCTAAATAAATGGAGCGGTAAATTATGTCCACAGAATGAAAGACAATATTGTTAAAGATGGCAATCCTTTCCAAATTTACCTATAGATTCAAGGCAAATCCAATCAAAATTTTAGCAGGTGTTTTCTATAAAATGATAAACTGATCATAAAATTTGCAGGAAAATGCCAAGAATACAGAACAATATTGAAAAAGAAACAAAATTGGAGGACTTATACTACTTGATTTCAAAATTTATTATAAAGCTAAAGTAATCAGAGTATGATACCAACATAAACATAAACATAGATCAATGGAACAGAATAGGAATTCAGAACTAGTCCTACACATATATAATCAATTTACTTTTTTTTTTTTTTACAAAGGTGTTAAAGCAATTCAATGATGAAATTAATCTTTTCAACAATGATGCTGGAACAATTAAATGTGTGTGTGCTCAATCACTTAGTTATGTCTGACTCTTTGTGAGCCCGTGAATTGTAGCATACCAGGCTTCCCTGTCCTTCACCGTTTCCCAGAGCTTGCTCAAACTCACATCCACTGAATCAGTGATGCCATCCAGCCATCTTGTCCTCTGTCACCCCTTTCTCCTCCTGTCTTCAATCTTTCCCAGCATTGGGTCTTTTCCATTAGTTCAGTTCTTTGTATCAGGTGGCCAAAGTATTGGAGCTTCAGCTTTAGCATCAGTCCTTCCAGTGAATATTCAGGGTTGATTTCTTTTAGGATAGACTGGTGTGGTATCCTTGCTCTCCAAGGGATTCTAGAGAGTCTTCTCCAGCACCACAGTTCACAAGCATTGATTCTTTGGCACTCAGCCTTTTTTATTGTCTAGCTCTCCCATCCATACATGGCTACTGGAAAATTCATAGCTTTGACTATATGGACCTTTGTTGGCAAAGTAATGTCTCTGCTTTTTAATATGCTGTCTAGGTTGGTTATAGCTTTTCTTCCAAGGAGCAAGTGTCTTTTAATTTCATGCCTGCAGTCACCATCTGCAGTGATTTTGGAGCCCAAGGAAAGAAGGTCTGTCACTGTTTCCATTGTTTCCCTATCTATTTGCCATGAAGTGATGGGCCCAGATGCCATGACCTTAGTTTTCTGAATGTTCTGTTTTAAGCCAGCTTTTTCACTTGCCTCTTTCTCTCTCATTAAGAGGCTCTTTAGTTCCTCTCTGCTTTCTGCCATAAGGGTGGTATCATCTGCATGTCAGAGGTTATTGATATTTCTCCCCACAATCTTGATTCCAGTTTGTGCTTCATCCAGTTGGGCATTTTGCATGATGTACTCTGCATATAAGTTAAATAAGCAGGATGACAATATATGGCCCTCAAGTACTGCTTTCCCAATTTTGAACCAATCTGTTGTTCCACATCTGCTTCTAAGTGTTGCTTCTTGAGCTGCACGCAGGTTTCTCAGGAGGCAAGTAAGGTGGTCTGGTATTCCGATCTCTTTAAGAATTTTCCAGTTCATTGTAATCTAACACAGTCAAAGGCTTTAGTGTAGTTAATGAAGCAGAATACACTCACTAGAATGGCTGAAGTAAACACTGATCATACCATATGTTGCTGAGGTTGTAAAACAAGTAGAACTCTCTCTTTCACTATTGATGGCAAAGGAAATTAGGACAACAGTTTAGCAGTGTCTTAAAAGGTTAAACATATAAACCTAACACAAGCTATACGTGTTCTACAGTTATTCTACTTCTAGCTATTTACCCAAGAGAAGTAAAAGCTTTTCTGTACCCAAGACTTGTACACAAATATTCATAGCAGCTTTGTTTGTAATACTCCAAAGCTCGACTAGAAACAACTCACCAGTGCATAATAGATAAGCAAACTGTGGAACACATTTATAAATGCAGTAGAATACTACTAATAAAAAGAAAAACGATATATGCTGAAACATGAGTAAGTCTCAAAATAATTATAAATGAAACAGTCAGGCAAAAGGTACATATTACATAATAAAATTTGTATAAAATTCAAGAAAATGCAAAATGCAATGGCAGGATGCAGATTTCTGGTTGATTGTGGATTTTGGTGGCCATGGAGAGATGTGTCGCAAAAGGGCACAAAGAAAATTTTGTGAGGGAAGTGCCTGTTCTGGTTCTTGATGGTATGGCTTCATGGGTGTATACATATGCCCTTAGTGATCAAATTGCATACATAAATATGTGCCATTTGTTTTATGTTGATTATACCTCAATGCAACTATAAAAAGAAAAAAGAAAAAGAAGTTAAAATGGAAGCCTTCTTCTCTCCTTTGTTTCAAATTGAGTGTAACTATTACATGGCTGACACGGAGGCTCAGTGGTATCTGGGACTCAGCCTCCTACAGTCTTCTTGCTCTAAAATCCACAACATGCAGCTTTCATCTTATGGTTTAAAATAGCTGTTCCATCTTATTCTGTTATATCCGTATGACGGCCAGTAGGAGAGAGGGGAAAGAGTGGAAGTAAATCCTTTCTTTTAAGTGCAGAAACTAGACTTTGAACACATCGCTTCTGCTAACATCCCATTGAATTGTGCTGCTGCTGCTGCTAAGTCACCTCAGTCATGCTACACGAGCACAATTTACCAAGGGAGACCAGGACATTTAGTCTTTTAACGGTGTTATTATGTACCTAGCTAAAAACCAGTTACCATTACTAGGAGGTAAGATTCTAGAAATCTCTACCCACCCCAAATATAAACATTTTATATGCGATTTCCCATGAACCAATTCAATAGGCTATTGATTATGTTACAGTTTGTTAAGTTCACAGATCAGAGATATTCTGTTTTTTCTTGTTTTCCTGTTATAAGAAGAAAAGAGCCAGATACTATATTGAGGAAGAAAAGGATGGTCTCCTGGATTCTATAATCAGAGTTCAAAGCTGTGTGGATGTTGAGAAGATGTGACAATTGCCTGATTTTGTAGCATCTTGTAATTATGTTATCTTCTCAAAAACACCCAAAGTCACTAAAACTTCGAGTTCTTTGATCTATGACCAGCCAGGTCTGCCAATATTTCTTTGAGTCTGCATAATGTACTTATATCTCCATGCACATTAGAGCAATGTTTGATGTTATTATCATCTAATTTCTTTGAAATGACTTTTCCCCGTCATGATTGAGGACCTTTGAATTATGAAAGTACCAAGAAATTGTATAGCTCTGCTACAAAAAGTAGGAGTCTCTTTTTATTCCTGAATATTCATTAATAGAAAATGAAGGCAATCTGTCAAAAGTGAAAAATAACGATAAACATTATTCATCTGGGTCCCTTTTATTCACTATGGAATCAAAAACAAACAAATACAATTTTCATTTCTACTTAAGCTATTTAGCCTCTGAGTTTCACAGTTTTATTTGATCTAACCTCATTTTAAACTTTAGATAAAATGGTTTTTAAAATTCCAATATATGAGATTCTATCGCCCTTTTTTCCATCTTCTTTACAGTGAGGTCTATTTCTGCCATTCTATATTTTTTGTCTTCCCCAGTTCATTTCTTCTCCTTTCATAGAATACACACTTTCCACTCGAACTTTCATTCAAACGTACTTCTAATTCAAAGCTTAATACTAACCATTTTAAGGGAGAGAAGATTAGAATGAAGAGAAGAAAAATGTATCTATAACTCTCACAAGGGTACTACCAGATTTCCAGAATTTAGGGAGAAGACATTCTTTTAAAATAAACATTTCCCTCAGTCTCATGAAGTATATGATGTTATCAAAACATGTGCCCTAAATTTTGATTTGGAAAACAAGAATCATCACTCTAACTTATGGAGAGGGAAATTTATGGGTAAATATAACTGAGTATAAAAGCCAGAAAATAAGTATTAAAAAGGAATAAAATGCCAGTAAAAATTAGATACAGATGTTTTTAATCTAGGTTGTCTGTGTCTCTATATTTCTAACAGCCTGATATTTTGTTCAAGTTAGGTACATTTGAGTTTCAATCTATAATGATAAATTTTACACCTTTGACATCCTTGTTTTGGTGACTTTTGTGATACTAACTGGGACCCTACTGCCAGTACACTGTTTATGACATTTTTTAAAACCGGTGATTATTTATTTCTTCTATTTTGTAAATGTTACTTCTTTGTGGACATTCTCAGCAGAAAGGAAAGTTGAGGTATTTGTTTAGAGAAAAAAAAAATAGATCTAATGGTTTCTAGATAATTGATTTTTCCCTAGGCAAAATGAAAATTCTGATTTTTTAAGGTATTCATTTAAAGTCACAGTCAAACGCTTCCAGCTATCTTCAGCATCCTGGATGTAACTGGTTGGACAGGAGAACATGGGATCTATATTGGGGATGAGCTGACAGATCCCACAACTGTGACCCTATCATCTAGCCATGTGGCTTCAGGTAGAACATGTGTCGTTTAGAGTTTAGCAGTAGAAAAGGCAAATGAGTTCGTTTTGAACCTGGAGATATTCTTTTGGATTAAAATTGCAAACCTTTAATTTCCTAGAAAAGTGCTTCCCTTTCACTGCTTTCAGTTCCTTGCAATTTCAATAAAATTTTGATCATGTGGAAATTGTTACTTATTAGAACTTATTGACAATAATAATAGGTAACAATTACTGAGTGCCTGCTAAAGTGCCAGGAAATGTACTAATTTCTTTGTGTGAAATATCTTAAATGATCTTCATGTTAATTCTATGATGCTTGTACTATAACATATGTTTATAGATGGGGACATTGAGCCCATAGTTGATAAGTGGTAATGTGCACACCTCAATTCAATCCTCTGATTCTTAATAGATACATTTCCTTGTAAATGCCCTGCATTAAGAGAGAATGAAGAAAATCAATACTTCTTATAGGCACCCTAGATGACATACATTCAAAAACATTTTTTAAAAACTACAATAAAAACATCATTGTCAAATTAACTGTTGATAAGCCTGAATATTCTGTTTCACTTGTGAATTAATGTATCTTCAGGCTATCTGATCTCAGTCTCTTCCTAGCTTCATTTCCTGCCACCTCCACACATCAAACTGTGTGCAATTACGCCACATCCTGTGAGTGCTCACATTCCTGGACCCTCAAGGCTTCCACCAGGAGTGACCTTCTTCTGCATTTAACCATCCATTAGGATCTTTTGTGGGCCTCTCTGAGACTGCTCCAGGCAGAGTGAATTTCTGCTGTAATCCCATGTTAATTTAGATATATCTCGACTATACAGTATTTTCAGTATCACTTATGTTAAATAATGAAACCAGTAAAAATAATAATAATAATAATGGTTTACAATGTAAAGTATGTCTCCCTCTCATGCTTGAATTGCAGGCCTCTCCTAAGCCAGCAACTATTCCCATGATAGTTACACACCGAAACATACACTCACACATGCTTTGGGTTTTGCACAATTGAAAGCCTACGAAGCACAGTATTCTGAATCTTGCTTTCCTCACTTGACAATATGTTAAACTTCTTTCTATATTAGCATCAGTTCAGTTCAGTTCAGTCGCTCAGTCATGTCCAACTCTTTGCGACCCCATGAATCCCAGCACGCCAGGCCTCCCTGTCCATCACCAACTCCCGGAGTTCACTCAGACTCACACCCATTGAGTCAGTGATGCCATCCAGCCATCTCATCCTCGGTTGTCCCCTTCTCCTCCTGTCCCAATCCCTCCCAGCATCAGAGTCTTTTCCAATGAGTCAGCTCTTCGCATGAGGTGGCCAAAGTACTGGAGTTTCAGCTTTAGAATCATTCCTTCCAAAGAAATCCCAGGGCCAGTCTCCTTCAGAATGGACTGGTTGGATCTCCTTGCAGTCCAAGGGACTCTCAAGAGTCTTCTCCAACACCAAAGTTCAAAAGCATCAACTCTTCAGCACTCAGCCTTCTTCACAGTCCAACTCTCACATCCATACATGACTACTGGAAAGACCATAGCCTTGACTAGACAGACCTTAGTTGGAAAAGTAATATCTCTGATTTTGAATATGCTATCTAGGTTGGTCATAACTTTTCTTCCAAGAAGTAAGCGTCTTTTGATTTCATGGCTGCAGTCAACATCTGCAGTGATTTTGGAGCCCAGAAAAATAAAGTCTGACACTGTTTCCACTGTTTCCCCGTCTATTTCCCATGAAGTGATGGGACCAGATGCCATGATCTTCATTTTCTGAATGTTAAGCTTTAAGCCAACTTTTTCACTCTGCTCTTTCACTTTCATCAAGAGGCTCTTTAGTTCCTCTTCACTTTCTGCCATAACGGTGATGTCATCTACATATCTGAGGTTATTGATATTTCTCCCAGCAATCTTGATTCCAGCTTGTGTTTCTATAAGCCTTATTATTTTTAATGGCTCTAAATATTTTAATATGGCACACCATAATTTATTTACCCATCCTCTTATGATGGACATTTGAACTGTTTCTAGGTCTTACGAACAATGCTGCAATAAGTACACTTGCTTGTATGATTCTAAAGAAACAAAATGGATACAAGAACGATACTTGAAATCAGATTTACTGGGTCTGAACCCTGGCTCTAAACTAATGGCTCTTGCAGTTTTGTCTTGTTTTTTTTTTTTAATTTTTGGTTGTGCTGGATCTTTGTTGCTATGTGTGGGGTTTCTCTAATGTGGCAAGCAGGGGCTACTGTTCACTGCAGTGCACAGGCTTCTCATTGAGGTGGCTTCTTTTGTAGAGCAAGGACTCTAGGCGAATGGACTTCAGTAGTTGCAGCATATGGGCTCACTAGTTGTGGCACATTGGCTTTGCTACTTAGCGGCATGTGGAATCTTCCCAGACCAGGGATCAAACCCGTGTCCCCTGCACCGGCAGGCAGATTCTTATCCACTGGACCGCCAAGGAAGTCCAGCTCTTACAGGCTTAGTCAAATTATTTAACCTCCGTATGCTCCAATTTCCTTGTGTAAAATGGGGGCTTAACAGTAATTTCAAAAGATTTTTCTGAGGATTAAGTGAGTTGTGACACAGAAAGAGTATAAATGTGTAGTATATGTAAGCACTTGGTGATACTTACTGCTATTAACTTAAAATCATATGTCTTTGTGCACTTATGTGAGTACATCATTAAGATAAATTCCTGTGAGTGGAATTATTGAGACTTGACATTTATATTTTTATAGCTATCCATCTTAATTGGGTTCCTTTAGAAGCAGATCCTATGGCTGAGATCTAAATACAATACACCACTTTGACGGTGAAGAAAAATCTAAAAGGAGTGGGAAAATGAAACAGGAAGAAAAGGTAGTTAATAAAACATACCTGGAGCTCAGACGTGCTGAGGAAACGCAGAAGCAGTATTGACACAAGCTTCAGAGTTATCTTAAGGGAACTGGGTGCTTGGAGGACTAACTCTTGTCTTGCCCAGTCCATCATTGTCTGAGGGCCCTTGTATGATCCCTCGAGCAGTAGCTTCTAAAAGCAGAGTGGTGGGAAGGCTCTGCCTTGGTTCTGCCAATAATGAGATCGTGTGGAGATAATTTTAAAAGAGTAACAAAACTTGACTAAAAATAATTCTGATTTTTATCATCATAATGTGCTGGGAATTCTCTACAACCTTAGTTATAAATAACTCCTCCCCTCAGGGGGACTCCCCACCTTGCTTCCCTGTATTCCACTCCCTGGGAGGCATTCATTCCTCAACACTACTGGCCTATTTCACAGGAACCTAAAGTGGGTTTTATTGGGCAGTGAAAGAAAGAAATGCAGGTGCTGGCAGTTGGAGGCCTAACCAGTATGAACCGCAGGGCAGGGGAGAGATGATATGGTCACAATACCAAAAGCATCTGCTGCAGTCAGAGCCGCCCCACTCTGACCATCTATACACGTTCATGACCATTTGTAGTGCTTGAAGTTTTGCCCAGAGCGGTGATAATTTTTCCTCACTACTGTCTTTCATGCCCACCCCTTAGTAGAACTGTGCTGCATAAGCGGTCTATTTTCAGCTCACATGATTTACTGAGCCAACCTCCCCATGACTCAGACCTGGGTTTTATTGTCCTCTGACAACTGGTTTATAAGAACTCTCTGTGAAGTCATAGGTGTGACCTGAGAGAGAGACAGTCATTTAACAAGTTAAGAAACATGGAGGACTAGGCTGCCAGCTTATGTGATTTAGTTGTTTCCTCTGCACATGCTCATGCCTGATTGTAACTGACCTAGTATGACGGGTTATACTAGTCCAACCTGCACCTGTCCAACCCAGTGACTTGGAGGATCTAACGGTAACTATCTCCTGTCAGTCACTTGAGGTCCCATAATCAGCCCAGTTTCTGCTAGGTCCAAGCAAACCAAGAGCTATTTTCTGAATGTAACTGGCTTTCATACTGAATTCTGATTGATAGTTGAGCCTCTCATTTCTTTTACTCAGCATACCTATGACACTAATAGCAGCCAGTCAAATCCACTCTCCTTACAATTCCCATTATCTCCTTACCTCTTGTAGTCTAGAAAAATTGTACCAGTCAGTGTATGCCCTTCATCCCATATCCCAACCAATGTTATCAGGCAATTATGGCATTTGGAAATCAGGCCAGGAAACGCTGAAATTTAGGGTCATGGAGATACAGACAGGGAGCCAACACCTTTCCATATAATATTACTAAATTATCTTCCAGAGAAGGCACTTCATTTTACATTTCCACTAACAAAATGCAAGGCAACTGTTTTTATCCATGGTGACTCGGATGCTTTAGAATCTGCCTGCAGTGCAGGAGACCTGGGTTTGATCCCTGGGTCAGGAAGATCCCCTAGAGAAGGGAATGGCTACCCACTCCAGTATTCTTGCCTGGAGAAACTCATGAACAGAGAAGCCTGTGGGCTACAGTCCATGGGGTCACAAAGAGTCGAACACAACTGGGTGACTAACACACACATTTTCAATGTATTATCAAATATCAAAGCCTAATCTGATAGGCTTTTTAAAACAGTTTTATTTAAAAATTTTTTTTAAAGTTTTTAAATTTTAAAATAGTTTTCTTCCCTTTTTACTAAACTTTTTGTTTTATATTGTAGTAGAGTTGATTAACAATGTTGTGTTAGTTTCAGGTTTATAGCTAAATGATTCACTTATACATATATATGAATCTATTCCTTTTTTTGAATTTAAGCAAACTCCAGGAGATGGTAAAGGACAGGGAAGCCTGGAGTGCTGTAGTCCGTGGGGCTGCAAATAGCTGGACACGACTTAGCAACTGAATAGCAAATTCTTTTTCCATTTAGGTTGTTAGGTAATATTGAACAGAGTTCCCTGTGCAATATAGTAGGTCTTTGTTGGTTATCTATTTTAAATATAACAATGTGTACATGTGAGTCCCAAACTCCCTACCTATTTATTCCCTGTAAGCCTTCCTTCTGTCTGTAATTCTGTTTCTGTTTTGTAAATGATTTCATTTGCATCATTTTTTTAGATTCCATATATAAGCAATATCATAAGATATTTCTCTTTCTCTGACTTACGTCACTCAGTTTGACAGTCTCTAGGTCTATCCATATTGCTGCAAAGGGCATTACTTCGTTCTTTGTAATGATTGAGGAATATTCCATTGTACGTAGGCACCACATCTTATTCATCCATTCATTTGTCAGCAGACATTTAGGTTATTTCCATGTTCTGGCTATTGTAAATAGTGCTACAAATAACACTGGAGTGCATGTATCCTTTCAGACCAGGTTTTTCTCTAGGTATATACCCGGGAGTTGGATTGCAGAGTCACATGGTAGCTCTATTTTCAGTTTTTTAAGGAACCTCCAATACTTCATTGTTTTATGTGCATTTCTTTCTTGTGAAATTACATCTGTTTTCACACATACGGTGATCCCTTTTTACATACTTTGCCATTTTTTCTATCTTGTTGATTTTTTTCTAATGATTTATCAAAATTCTCTCTGTACTAAGGAAATTAGCCTCTGTCAAATGGCTAGTAAATTCTTTCTCATTTTTGTATTTCTACTTTTTTGTTATTTGTAGTATCTTTTGTTTTCCTGAAAAAGTTTTTATATAGCTACGTGTTTTAATCTTTTCTTTAATGCTTCCAGCTTCTTGCTTATAAAGATTTCCCTGTTGCTAAAATTATAAAACAACTCTCCTCTGTTATTCTCTACTTATTTTAATTGTTGTATTTTAATTATTTATGTTCTTATCTCCTTTGCTAGACTTTAACATCCTGGAAAGCACATTTCCAGGACATAGAAAACATTAAATTAACAATGACTTTCTCCCTTCCTTCCTATCTTCTTTTCTTTCTATCTTACATATTTTTCTAACCTCAATATCTATCCAAATACCTGGTATATATAGTAAGTGCTCAATCAATTCTTTTCTAAATTTATTTTTAATTGGAGGATAACTGCTTTACAATGGTTGTGGGCTTCTGCTACACAACAGAATGTGAATGAGTCATAAGTATACATGTGTCTCTCTCCCTCTTGAATCTTCCCCTCACCCTCCACCCCATCCCACCCCTCCGGTTGCCATAGAGCACCAGCTTGAGCTCCTTGTATCATAACGCAACTTCCCATTACCTATTTTACATATGGTAATGTATATGTTTCAATGCTCCCTTCTCAATTCATCCCACCCTCTCCTTCTCCCACTGTGTCCAAAGTCTGTTCTCTATGTCTGCATCTGTATTCCTACCCTGTAAATAGGTTCATCAGTACCATTTTTCTAGATTCCATATATACATGTTAATATATAAAATTTGTTTTTCTCTTTCTGACTTACTTCCCTCTGTGTAACAGGCTCTAGGTTCAACCATCTCATAGAACTGAGTCAACGCATTCTTTTTTATGGCTGAGTGATATTCCGTTGTATATATGTACCACAACTTCTTCATCCATTGATCTGTTGATGGACATCTAGGTTGCTTCCATGTCCTAGCTATTGTAAATAGTGCTATTATGAACATAATACTTTTTCAGCTACGGTTTCCTTAGGGTATATGCCCAGTAGTGAGACTGATGGGTCATATGATAGTTTTATTCCTAGTTTTCAGAATGAGAGAAAATAATTGCAGATTAAACAAAGGATTTGTTTCCAAAATGTACAAGCACCTCATTCATGCAGCTCAATTCAAGAAAAACAACCTCTTTCTGAGATTCAGCTGCTCTAACTTTTTCATACTAGAGAATGAAAATAAAAACGCACTTTGGACCCTGAAATGCCTTGCAATGTGAAAATTTTCTGTAACTACAATAACAACAAAAGCCATGACTATCACCCTATTGTTACAAATTTCTGAATAGCCTATTGGTTAGCAGAGTGACATTAGGTCATTACAGGTGACCTAACATTCAATGACCATAAATGTCCTTGACAGTAAAAGTGCTGTCTTGTGACTCTAATCTAATCCAACTTGCTAATCACAGAAAACACCTGGTACTTTTCTAGGTCATTGATTAATGAGGAAACACGTGGTTTACAATTAATGTGAACTCTTATAGTTCCTCAGAATCTGTTTGTTTTATAAGAAGCCTGCTCTGTCTGCTGTTTGCTTTTATTGTTGTGCAGACATAAGATAAGGGACTACCCCAGTGGCTCAGATGGTAAAGAATCTGCCTTCAATGTAGGCAACCTAGGTTCAATCTCTGGGTTAGGAAGATTCTCTGGAGAAGGGAATAACAACTCACTCTAGTATTCCTGCCTGGAGAATTCCATGGACAGAGGAGCCTGGTGGGCTACAGTCCATGGGGCCACACATTGCAAACAGTAGGACACATCTGAGTAACTAACATTTTCACTTTCAGACATAACATAACACAACACAAAAAAACACATCTTTAAATGACTTCTCTTCAAATTGAGAAAATGTAACTTAGGAGTAATTTTTGGAAATGCATGTCATGTGTTCAATGCAGTTCCCTCCTTCCTTCTCTTGGTTTTCCATCAATTTTATGGATACAAAAGGAAAGGGAGAAATCAGACTAAGCTAAACTGACTGTACATATTAAAAGCATTTGTCCACACCTTTAATTCAGTTCTTTAAGAGCTAAGTATTATTATACCTATTTTTAAATTGAAGAAACAGAGATTTGGAGAGATTAAAAAATTTATAAAATAGCAACTTACAAAACCATTATATAAAATTTGAGCTCCAGAACCATATGACCACAGAGCTCACATTTCCCCACTCCAACAGGCAGCATGTATAAGGATAATTTAAGATAATTTTAAAAAATAATAATCCTTGAGGCCCACTTTAAGAGATTCTAATTTTAAAATTCTGTGGAAGAATCTACACATCAGCAAGTTTTAAAAGTTCCCCAGGAGATGCTAATGTGCAATCTGGTCTGGGCCAGAGCACTATTCTACTTGCACTTTCATAAATATCCCAGACATTTATACAGTGGTCTTATAGTTCTCAAAGTTTGTTAGTTTGTTTTAATCCATAGATCATTTCATCATTAAACCAACCCAGTTAAGGATTATCATGCTCATGGACTAGGAGAAAAGATGCAAAAAAATTTTAATCTTAATATTATAATCAGTAATAGCAATCCAATAAAATTTGAAGAGGGTCACCCTAATGATTTTCTCTTACTTAGAATCTCCTTATCTTGGGACTTCCCTGGAGGTTCGGTCGTTAAGACTTCATGCTTCCAGAGCAGAGGGTGCAGGTTCAATCTCTCATTAGGGAACTAAGACCCCACATGTCTATATGCCACATGGTGTGGGGGGGAAATGGAGAATCTCTTAATCTTGCTCCACTTTGGATCCTTCCTTTCTTTCCCTCCTCCAACAGTCTAGTCCTCAGCCCAGGACTCCAAGAGCTATTAATGCTTGGGTACTTTGTGAAGCTGTCAGCTCTGAGTGCATGGGAGGGAGTGGTCACTGTGGAGGACGGTGATTTAACACTGAAGGTTAGTAGTAAAAAGAGTTGAGGGTAGAAGTCTGACACCTTAAGAAAGTGATTTTATTTTTTCAAGCTCAGGCTCAACAACGAAATAGGGAAAATAATAGCAATTATTTAGAACGAAAATAAGATAGGGCTTCCTGGGTGGCCCAGTGGTAAAGAATCCACCACCCAATGCAGTTGTGGATTTGTCCTGTGGGCCAGGAGGATCGTTTAGAGAAGGAGATGGAAACCTGCTCCAGTAAGTCTTGCCTGGGAAATCCAATGGACAGAAAAGCCTGGAGGGGGCGGCTACAGTCCACGGGTTCGCAAAAAGAGTCAGCCACAACTTAGCAACTAAATAGCAACAACAAAATAAGGTAATTATATAAAAGGGATTTGTAGAGTGAAAGGAATAATTCTTATTCTTCATTACCATTTTATTCGTCATGATTGACTGGTTTTGAAGTGTTGTATTAGTGTCCCAGGGTTACTATGACAAATTATTACAATCTTGGTAATTCAAGCCTGCAGAAAATTCTCTCTCAGTTCTGGAGACAAGAAGTCTGAAATTAAGGTGTCAGCGGGGCCAACTCCTCTCTGAAGGCTCTAGGAAAGAATCCTCTCCCAGCTAGCTGCTAGTGGCTGTTGACCTTGCTTGATGTTCTCTGGCTTGTTAGCCACATTACTCCAGCCTCTGCTATGTCTTCCCATCACCATCTCCTCTGTGTCTGTCTCAAATATCCCTCTCCTCTCCTCTAATGAGGATATCTGTCACTGGATTTAGGGCCCACACTGATAATACACGATAATCTCTTCATCTCAAAATCCTTAACTCTACGATATATGCAAATAACCTTTTCCTAAATAAGGTAGCATATACAGGTTTCAGGAATTAGGACATGGACATATTTTGAGGGTAGAGGGGCGCCATCCAAATCACTTTTAAACCAGATATTAAAAGTACTTCAGTTTCCTTTAACTCAATATGTCGCTCTCTGAATCACTAACTGTCATTACCAATATGTGCATTCCAAATTCTTTTCATGGTATATTAATTCCACAATCAGCCCTGCCTCATCTCCCAAATAACTACACAGAACTTTCTGTCGTTTCCCAGATAGCCTCACATTTTGCTATCTCTGTGCCTTTCCGTGTGCCATTTCTGCTGCATATCTTCCATTTCTGGACTTCATCACTTTTTTTCATTCTCTTTTGTTAAATCTTTTTTTTTTAATTCTTTTTTAAGAGTTCATTTATAAACGGAGGATAATTACTTTACAATATTGTTCTGATTTCTGGCACTTAACCTGTCAGCCACAGGTATACATATATCCCCTCCCTCTCGAACCACCCTCCCACCCTAACCACCCCCTAGGTTGTCATCAAAGAAGATTTCTCCTCTTTCCAAAGCTGCTAGATTCTTGGCTTCCTACTTTTGATTCTAGCACATACTGCAGGCTGACCTTTGCTGTTGTAGTTGAGCACTTATTGGCTTTCCCACTAGACAGAGCTTCAGTTTTATTACATCCTCGGGGTACAGATGGTGACTCATTCATCTTTGTACCACCCCCTCATGAAGCCCAGAAGCAGGCCCCTGGTAGGTCCTCTCCAGAGCTTGGTGACCACAGGGAATGACTGACAGCACTTCTCCTAGGTTCCCCCAGTCCAGCCCCTATGGAGCAGCTGCAATAAGAGCCCTGAAGTCTTATTCTCTTTTCAGTGGTACAAATTCTACTGACACATTTGTCTTATTCTCTATACTTGGACATTTAAAAATTATTATTTAGAAAAGTTGACTTGTGGGCCTTCTTTTTTTCTCAGTTGGTAGTTTATTTTGTGGTGATTAACTTCTATCTATTCTAGGGTTTTCTTCTACGGAATATTTTTGGTTTGCTGAAAAGTCTATAGCTTTACTATTAGTGATGATTGATATCTTACATCATGCTACTTTAGTAAACGCTTTGCAAAATGAAGGGGAAAGCCCATATAGACTGTGTGAGTCTTGCTTCTCTCCTTAGTTCTTAACCCTGGGCTTTGATTTAGGTTTTGTCTTTTTGAAGTTCAACATAGTTTTTTTTCTGTTTACTTTCCCTCTTTCCTTCATTCCTCCCTTTTCAGTCTTAGAGTCATACTTCAAAATTAAGCTTGGGAAAAAATAAACAGAAGATTGAATGTTATCCACGCTGCATGCTGCGGGCGCGTGCTTCCCTGCATGATTTCCTAAAAGGTTTTTTAAATGAACACTTCTCAGATCCTCCTAGACAGAATATCTATAATCACTTAAGTACTGGACTAGAAATCCTAAATCCTTTGAAAGAAAGAAACTGTCTGTTGTCCATCTCTATAACCTAGATACCAATACTGCGTCTGGCACATAATAAATAGTCAAAGAAAGTTTGATAAATCCGTGAATGTGAGTGCCTGTCTTGGGAACTGGCCAAATATCAGAAGACAATAGATGCTTCTGATTTCACCTCCCTACTAAAATAACCACTCAGTTTTGTGATGGTATTTAAATCATCTGTCCTTTTTTCAACAAAATATCTGGAGCAGTCCAAGCCAACACTTAGTTGAAACCAGTGCATTTCACAATTCTTGTTTTGCATGAAATGCTTCCATATGATAGCAATACTGATGATCCACACATTTTCTTAGGCTCTCCCAACCCTACTTTGGGAATTTAAAGTCTGTTTAGGTCTATGGGGATTTGAGTAACAAAATAGGCTACCTACCACACTGTAAAAGCAGTCTTCGAAAGTCATCATCTGCCAGTGTCCCAAGTTTCAATTCCAGTACTTAAGCCTCTAAAGCCCAGAGTGAGATGTCCAGGTATTGCCCAGGAGATTATAGGGCCTTTTCTCTGTGTTTTGTTTTGTAACTCTTTTCCCAGACCCTGGGCATCAGTCTCATCACATGTCAGTGCTTCTCTCAAGAGGAGTCCATTTGAGTTTCACTAAACTATTAATTCCTAGTATATACCCTTACAGTCTGTCTTAGCTCGCCTCCCCATTTCCTCCCATTAGTCTAACATACATACTTCCAATAGTCAAATATCAACACAACCAAGTTCAGAACATCACCACGTTATCTCTTGGGCTTGGAGAAGTTTAAGATAAATGGATTCATGCATTTATGATCACTCCCAGTACAAACTTGGCATTCTTTGTAGAGTATACACAGTGTCATAAGGCAGTCGTTCACCGTAGAAGGCTGTGCTTCCATCTCTTACTTCCCCTTTACGGCCTGAAAATTGAAACACAGAGCTGAAAGACAATTATCATGTTAATGTATGCACCAAACTGACTGCATTACATTTCTTGTCTCACTTCAGACAGGAGACAAATAGGATCTTAAAAGAAATGCTTAGCACACTGCGTTCACATTCTCTTTCCTCCCTCAATTCATCACTTATCTACAATTATAATATAAAATTATCAACAAAAAGATATAAAAGTATATTCAAACAGTCTCTGATAATTCAATCCACATTTCCCATCACTCAGGGCTGTCAGTTAAAATAATTGGCTCCCAGTAAACGCGGCTGACACGAAGAATGGGAATGCAAAGCAGCCATTCTTCAAGGTCAAGCTTGTTGTACACATAGCAGAGAACAGTGCCATTCCCCCTCCACTCCAGCCACTTGTTTGCCCACAGAGAAGGAAATATTTACTGTCCATGACAGGAGCTTGGGATTTGGCAGTGATCTAGCAGAGAAATAGAGACAGAAGTCTGTAGAATAAGAAATACAATTAAAGTTAGCATGTTAAAGAAACATGCTAAAGAAAATTAAGGAGAAAATTGGTAGCTTTAGGGGTCTTTTTAAAAAAATTTATTTATTTTTACAAAATGTAAATGTATTTATTTTAATTGGAGGTTAATTACTTTACAATATTGTATTGGTTTTGCCACACATCAACATGAATCCGCCACAAGTATACACGTGTTCCTCATCCTGAACCCACCTCCCTCCTCCCTCCCCGTACCATATACATATAATTTTAAAAGATGGTAATGATAACCTTGTATGTGAAACAGCAAAAGAGATACAGATGTATAGGGGTCTTTTTGAAACCTCCATGGGTAAGACTGAAGCCACTGGGACGTGTTCTCAAAGTCCTTACTTCTCAAAGACCACTCCGGGTATACTCAAAATTCCTCCCATCACAGTCATGGTATCTAGAAAGTCTGCTGAAATGTTAGAAAGAGTCTAATAATGAATCACTAAAAGACATAGTACAATACCGTCCCCAAATATCGGTGGAAACTTTATGTATTTTCTCTCCTTGGTTATTTTTTCACCTTTGCCTTCTCTTTTCCTGCCTTTTCATTTTCATCTCTTAGTGGTTTGGATTTTCAGCATTTTTTTTTACAACAGTTATTATAATAACCCTGTATAATGCTGTTTCTACTGCAGTCCAACTGATTCTTCACACTATTGCTAGTCTAAACCCAGATCTTACTATGTTCATTTCCTGCCTAAAGTTTATAAAGAGCTCCTCACTGCCTGCAGGGTAATTAGGCAGGAGGAGCATAAAATCCCTTCATAATCTGGCCTGTGCTCATCTCCTTTGATCTAAGTACAGTGCTCCAGGTCTCTGCCCATGTGATTAGCCTGGGAAACTCTTCTGCTGAGGCTCAGCCTAGGTGCCATTTCCTTTAGGAAACCTCCAATTACTGGAGTGAGTTATATGCACTGTATGTTACCATAGCAACTGGTTCCCTCCCTTTATTGCAACTACTCACATTGCATCCCAGTTGTAGGTATACTTGTCTGTATCCCTCATTAAACAGTAAACACGTGAAGGCAAGGACTGTATTCCCAGCATTGGGCAGCACATGTTAGTTACAGAGCAGGTATTTAACAAATATTCCTTGAATGAATTCACATGCTCTTACTGGGCCAAATTCTTCCTAGTGAATTTTCACATATTTCATGTTTTTTACTTTTTCCAGTAACAAATTTATCCTGTCCTTTTATACAGGATTGGTCCAATTCTTGAAGCATTCATCAAGTGTCAGGCTGAGGTATAGGAGAACATTATTACTTCTGATATTTCAAGGAGAGAGAGTAAGCTTGGATGGAAAGTGAATGAAAAAAAGGGAGATAGGAGACAGAAAAAAAGAGAGCTCTTAAGACTTTGCTCTGATGTAAGAGCATAGTTCTCTCCTTATTTGAAATCCCAGAAGAAAAAAAAAAGAAACATGAGATGGTATTATTATATAGTGTTAACTCTATGATATGTTCACTATTCTACGTGCCTCCATGCATTCCATCCTCAAAAACACTCAAGAAGATCAGTATTATCACTATCTTCATTTGATAGATAAGGGAACAGAGGCACAGAGAAATAATTTGTCTAAGGTGTATAGCTAGTAAATGGCATATAAGTCTGACTCTATGCAGCCCCAGGGACTCTAGCCTGCCAGGCTCCTCTGTCCGTGGGGTTTTCCAAGCAAAAATACTGGAGTGGTTTGCCATTTCCTCTTCCAAGGGATCTTTAGGACCCAGTATCAAACCCATGTCTCTTGCATTTCCTGCTCTGGCAAGCAGGTTGTTTACCACTAGCCCCACCTGGGAAGCCCAGTAAATGGCACAGTGATGATTATAAACCCAGGCAGTCTGAAGCCAAGACACTGTGCTCATAACCACTATACTAGGTTCTTTTTACATGATGCAGTTCATAAGCAGAGAGGAAAATATCTGAGCAAGCTATAGCACTTGCACAGATTCCAGTGGCAAACTAGTCATGAGAAGAGGCTTCACCAGGGAGGTGAGGAATGACCAAGTCTTAAGAGAGTAGGGATTGACCAAGGTGGCTGGAAGTATAAAAGTATTTTATAAAGAGAGAATGATAACTGTAAAAGTGAAGAGGACGTGCAGAAGAATCTTCATCTTGGGATCAGTTCAGTTCAGTTCAGTCGCTCAGTCATGTCGAACTCTTTGCAACCCGGAGCCCTATTTATGGCTGTAAATCAAGTGAAAGGGAGAGGAGGGAAATAGGAAGACCAAACTGGGCAGCAGTGTGGGGTGCCTGAGTCCACACTCAGTAGGATTGGTCCAGGTTGCCTAGCAGGGATGTGGGGGAGTCCGCTTTGATAAGACCAGAGTAGCTCTCACATGAAGAAGCCTCACCACAAGCCTCACCCAGGCACTTCCCAGAGCTTGAGATGCTTGGGAAACACTAAATATACACTATTAGGGAGGGTAAGATATGTGCATACACAGCTTCCCATTGCCCCCTTTTTATATCAGTGAGGACATGGGGATCCATATAGGTTAAATGGCGTAACCAAGATTGTACAACTCCTTAGCAGCAAGATTAAGACTAGAAACTAGGAGATACAGTATCTTTATTTGAAGAGCTGATCATCTTACAGGAAGATAAAAATAAAATACATAAACACACTGATATAAAAAAAAAACACAAACAGAAGTTATACCATTTAAAATCTAAGTGTTGGAGAGTTGACTAAGTAAAGACAGGAACTAGGATATCTGGACATCTTCTTGGACCAAGTTAGTTTTTAAGCAGGTTTTGGTGAGGTGATGGACTTTGACTGGAGGCATAAACGGACTGGGAGAATGAGTTTCTGAATGGGGGAATGTCTTACAATACTATGCCATGTATACACCCATTTGGTGGATTTTATGGACAGGCAGGTTTAATATGGAGGAGACATGAGGCAGAGACTTGGGAGTCATACAGAAGGTCAAGCAGACATATTTATCAGCTATGGAGATAGACAAGTTCAGTTATCTGAGTTCGAAGGTCCTCTGGTAGTCATGTATGGATGTGATAATTGGACCATAAAGAAGGCTGAGAGTTGAAGAATTGATGCTTTTGAACCATGGTGTTGGAGAAGACTCTTGAGAGTCCCTTGGACTGCAAGGAGATCCAACCAGTCCATCCTAAAGGAAAATCAATCCTGAATATTCATTGGAAGGACTGATGCTGAAGATGAAGTTCCAATATTGTGGCCACCTGATGTGAAGAGTTGACTCATTAGAAATGAACCTGATGCTGGGAAAGAATGAAGGCAGGAGGAGAAGGGGACAACAGAGGACAAGATGCTTGGTTGGCATCACTGACTCAATAGACATGAGTCTAAGCAAGCTCCAGGACTTGGTGAAGGAAGCCTGGCATGCTGCAGTCCATGAGGCCACACAGAGTTGGACATGACTAAGTGACTGAACAACAACCGCAAAGTGTTCTCATCTATAAAATGAGGTTTAAGTTTCTTGACACATATAATTTATAGAGTCATTTTGTGACAATGGGTCCCTGGGTCTCCTTTTATTTTTTAATTATTCATTGAATAAATATATGAATAAACAAGTGGGTTAATTTCAGGTGAGATTTTTTTTTTCAAGTCCATCTAGGAGAAATGGAAATGTGGCACTCACCAGTGGATTTAAGCATGATCTGGTAAATGATAACTCACTGTCCATAATCGCCTCTTGTGTACCTTCCCTAGGAGGAGAAAGGAAAAGAGAAAGTGTTCCCAAGACACATGAGGAATGAGGACTCTGTGATGAATCAAACAGAAAAAGGAAGAGGTGTTCCACAGTCTTTGGACACCTATCCTTAATCTTCTGAGAATCACCAGCTCCATGGATAGAAAAGCATTTGATCCTTATATTCTATACTAGGAGCACCTGGAGTTTTACTTCTATTCTAACTACATGGAAAGAAATCCTGAATCCATGTTTGGAATTTCAAGTAAAAGTGAGATGCTTTCTAGGTTTGGCTCTGAAACACCTAAATATTGCTCCTGTTTATTCTCTACCTTCAAGGAAAATCTGGAAGGCTCCAATCCTATAGGGACCCTGATGATTTACCAGAAAACTCAGAAAATATATTTTACAGTATAAAATAGGACATAATTTCATTTCCTAGTTTAAGGATTCTACGACTTGGCACTTTTAAGACCTAGTAAAATCCCATAGAGCAAAACAAAATAGAAACAAGAATGTAGAATTGGCCTAGGGTGGCCGTATTAGTTTGCCAGGGCTACTCTAACAAATTACCACAAACTAGGAGGCTTAAATAACAAGAATTTATTGTCTCTTAGTTCTGGAAGCTAAAAGTCTGAGATCAAGATGTCAGCACATTGAGTTCCTTATGAGGTTTGTGAGACAGAATCTGTCCCGGGTTTGTCTCTTAGCTTCTGGTGGTTTGATGGCAATCTTTGGCATTCACTGGCTTAGAAACAGCATTCTCTTGTCTCTTCACCTCTTCTTCCCTTTGTATGTGTCTGTCTCTGTGTCCAAAATTCCCCCTTTTATAAGGATGCTGTCATATAAACACCACTCCTCCCCCACACTTTCATTTTAACCCCATCATCTGCAAATTTGTTGTTGTTCAGTCATTAAGTTGTGTCTGACTCTTTGTGAGCCCATGTAGTATAGCATGCCAGGCTCCACTATCTTCCAGAATCTGCCCAAACTTATGTCCATTGAGTCAATGATGCCATCCAACCACCTCATCCTCTGTCATCCTCTTCTCCTCCTGCCCTCAATCTTTCTCAGCATCAGGGTCTTTCCCAATGAGTCAGCTCTTTGCATCAGGTGGCCAAAGTACTGGAGCTTCAGCTTCAGCTTCAGTCTTCCCAACGAGTATTCAGTATTGATCTGCAAAGTCTCTGTTGCCAAATAAGATCCTGTTCACAGGTGCTGGGGGTTAGGGCTTCAACATCTTTTGGAGGGACTAAATTCAACTGATAACAATAGCCAACCCGTAATTTAGTTAAGTAAGGATATTCAGAAAAAAACCCTGAAGTCTGTTATCATCACTCTTTCAGAATGAAGATAATTTAACACCAAACTTTTTAGAAATCTTATTAACTCACTGCAAAGGGCAGCCTTTCCCAGAAAGAGTAGCTGCAACCTTACATCAACCAACAAGAGTACATGGACTGCATGGCTCCTACTTCCTATTGTTCCTTAGGTTGATGGGGACTTTGACACAGGTGGGCAGGGATCTGTGGAAAGGGTTTCTTTGGTTCATTTTGTTGAGTACAACTGCTTGACTACTGCTGAGACCTGCTTTGCAGCCACCTCAAACTGAGCTTTGAAACTACAGTTCTTACACACAAATGAAACAAATTCTCAAGTGGTACACTGTTCACACTTCACCTGAAATGATGTGCGACCTGGTTGGTTTCCTGTTTGTATTTTCTTCCTCAAATATGCTATGGCTGTTTCTGTGAAACAGAAATTTGTTTTTGTAAACTCTCACTGCCCCTGCAGAGTTCTAACACATCTTTGTAGCATCTGAAATCCAAATTACAGCTTTGCATCTCCTTGCTTGGTTTAACAAAATGATGTTCATCACCCCTTTCATTAGACGTTGAATGAACAACTTTGAAGTTTTACAGGAGAACTAACCACTATTCAAAGGCAATGATTGATCATAAGCAACCACTTGAATTCTGAGACTCCTTCCCCTTTCTCTTATTTGCAAGCTTGCTGGAACCTACAGAATACTAACCACATTAACTGTGGATTTTTAGAGTTGATATTCATGACTGCTCAGAAAGCCCTATACGAGGGTAGACTGTAGACTGTAAAGTAATTTTAAGAAAAAAAGAAAAGGATGGGTAAAGATCATGGCTTACTTTTATATATATATAATTTCTCCTATTTGTCATTTCTTTTCAGAATTCTATCCCTTCATTCTTAGTGCTGTGCAAAATTCAGAGTTGAAATGTGAAGAGAAAATCTTTAAAGAAAGAAAAAATAAAGAAATGTCAGGAGAGTCACACTGCAGGTGAAAAGATTGTATTAGGTGGTTTGACCTCATCTCTGTCACTTTTTAGTTGCTTAACTGAGGTTACAATATTTACTCTCCTTAAGTCTCAGTTTCATCATTTATAAAATGAAATTAATAACATCTACTGAAGACTCTTGTAAAGATTAAAGTATCTCTGGTAAGTAGCGGAGTGGGATACAGAGAGGGCTTTCAAGAAGCAGACAGTAAACTTATTAATAATGTAATTTTGCCTAAAGATAAAGCTTGACCCAACACCACAGAAGTTGTGGTTCATGATAGCACTGCAAAAAAATCAAATTTCTTTCTGAGTTGAGCAATTATGGAACACATTTTGTGAAAGAAATGATGTTTGCCTTCAACAAGAGTAAAAAATAACCAAATATTCTTCGTATCAAACAATCAGAAGAATACTGCAACATGTCAAGTTATTCAAGGTCATCTAAGAGACTGGGAGTTGAATGTAATTTTCTGGCAGACTTGTAGGCTCAAAATGCTATTTTGTATTTAATGTGGTTAAACTGGTGATTATCTCAAAACTACATAAGAAATAAAATTTATCAGGTCCTTCAAAAGGTTACTTTCCATTCTAACCAGAAGCAAAATGTGCTTCTTGGCATTTGTAATTTCATTTTAGGAGAGGGCAAAAGATGTGCTTTGATTTTACTATTACAAGTGAATTAAAAATTTTTATTTGAAGAATAAAATTGTTGAACTGAATAAAATGTTAAATAGGATTTGGAGAATGTAGAAGCTGTGATTAAAATATCAGGGGAGCTACCCACAAATTCTCTCTCTGGGTTGCGTTTCTTCCTAGCACTAAATGCATTCTGACTGGAACATTTGGAGGATTTCACCTTGGCAGCAATTTTCAAAGGCATTTTTCCTGACTTATTTGAACAAGTTGTATAACAAAATCTTATCCTTCATAGAAAAGTCCTGATTCTTCAAGGAAGACTTCTTAGTCATATATAAGGCATCTCACATTCCTCTCGTTTGATGAACACTGACTTACGAACTCAGGGACCTGGATTCTATATAATATAATGATTTCTCTCTATGATCTTGTCACCTAACTGGGTAAGCCAGATGTTGGTGAAAGACCTGATGAGGGTGCCTCATCAGGAAGTCACAGTATTACAGGGAAATCTGTATACACAGCAGAGTAAAAAAGGGCTTCCCGGGTGGTGCAAAGGTAAAGAATCTGCCTGCCAATGTGGGGGATACAAGAGACCTGGACTGGATCCCTGGGTCAGGAAGTCCCCCTGCAGTAGGAAATGGCAATCCACTCCAGTTTTCTGCCTGGAAAATTCCATGGACAGAAGAGCCTGTCAGGCTACAGTCCGTGAGATCTCAAACAGTCAGACATGATTGAGCAACTGAGCACAGCAGAGTAGACAAGACCCTCCACTACAATTCCCAGATATCTCTGTTCTAATATCTTTCCCTACATCATAGTCCTAGAGCTGAAACAAGAGGCAGTGGCCCTAGGAGAAGGGATCAGCCTGTTCCAGATTAAATCACAGCACTGCCACTTACTCAGGTGCATGACTTTAGAAAGGCCTGCATGGCTCTGAGCCTCAGTATTGTCCATCCGGGAAACGATATCTGTTTCAGGGGCATTATTCTAAAATTAAGTTTGGTAACATAAGTATAAGGTGACTGGCACATAAAAGTACCTACTCTCATACTACCTGAAGACAACAATGATCTTGGAGCTAATACACTAAATTCAATGTGAGCTGTATTGTTGTATCCTTAATTTAATTCAAAGTTGTATTCAGTAGTCATCAAACGTTAAAAAAAAGAAAAGTAGACCTTGTTTTTGCTTTCTAGGAGCCAATCACCTAACCACAGAAACACATAGATGAAATATTATTTATTATATATTTCAAGATCTGCTGTGGGTATGATATTAAGTTATCTGAAGGTTCTTGGTTCAGTGAAGGTTGCAATTAGTGGTGGAGGAAGACAGAAGGCAGGGTTGTGTTTATCCTTGGAGGGCCTGGTGTAATTTGTACGAGTACACAGAACATTAGAGACGTACTTTATCTTGTTGCATTTTTTTGCGGTGTTCTTCTCATTTGAGATGAATGGTACTTGATGCTAAGGCTCATTAAATAGATGTCAGCAGGTGACAGCTACCACTTACTAAGCCCTTACTCTGAGCCAGGCAGTGTGCTGAGCACTGTGAATATCTTGTTTAAATCCCAGAACAAACCTGTGAGGTAGAGTTATTATCACCATTGTACAGATGAGGAAACACAGTCTTAGAGCAGTTCACTGATACGCCTCCAGGCTATAGCTAATAAATGACAGATTGGGAATGAAATGCAGATCTGTCTGCTTCCAGTCTTTTTCCCCCTGAACCTCCATGTTCTACTTTCTCAACTCTATGTACTTCACACTAGAGGTCATATAGTTAGTGCTCCAAAATACTTATTCATAGATTGATTATACAGAAATAAGTTGCTGGCCTATTCAACATTGCTCAGGCCTATTTTGGATTTGCTTTACCCACTTGTGTGAGATGTCATAGCAAAGATTTTGTTGATTTGTTGCAAGTCCATTTTTAAATGCAACTTCAAATGCTCTTGTCTAAGACTCACAGAACATGGTTCTTTTACTCAGGCCTCCAAATTATATAAAGCATTTGCTAAGCATTGTTAGGACCTTTTGGGATCTCCCCTGATGATCTTACATTGGAATAATTTTGCAATCTTCCCTTCTTTAGGCTATGAGTAAGATTGCAAGAAAGACTATGCTATTTTTATGATTGTTGTTGTTAGAGAAAAAGAATGTTATGCAAGTCTGCAAGCTCTAAAACAAGCAAAATGGATCAAGAACACAGTTCCAGCCTTTGAGAGTGTCTGATCTAAAACCACAAATGGATATAACATGACACTGACTTGTGTTCCTCTAGCAGTCACAGAAATCATTCGATATCAACATATTTTAAAACTGAAAGAGTTTTTTTCTCTTTTTGATGTATTTTAATTTTACTTTATTTTTTTATGGCCACACCACTAGGCATGCAGGATTGAATGTGGATCCCCTGCAGTGAAAGCATGGAGTCCTATAGCCACTAGACTGCCAGGGATGGTTCACTTTTGTCAGTTAGAGTGAGAGAGAAAGAAAAATCTCTACAAAAGTTAGCAATGATGGAGGGAGGAAAGGAGCAGGACTAGTTAAGCCTTTAAAATTCATTGAAATGTTTCTGGCTGTTTTATCAATATTTATTAATAACTGTCAGTCTAAGGTTGTCATCTCTAGTAATAGGTCAAAGTGTTAGTCGTTCAGTTGTGTCTGACTCTTCTGACCCCATGGACTCTAGCCCACTAGGCTCCACTATCCATGGGATTCTCTAGGCAAAAATACTGGAGTGGGTAGCCATTCCCTTCTCTAAGAGATCTTCCTGACCCAGGCATCAAACCCAGGTCTTCTGCATTGCAGTCAGATTCTTTATCATCTGAGCCAGCAGGGAAGCCCAGTGAAAATGCTTATATCAAAGGGAATACATGAAATGCATAGCAAAATCAAATAGAAATAATTGTGGATTATTATTCCTTCATTTTTTTCATTAAATGATTGTTAGTTGAGTGCCTGTGTGATGAATGATAGTCAATGCCTGCTAGAAACTCATGGTCTAAGGTCAGAAACAGAAAAAGATGGAGTGGGCTAAGTGGGGTACCACAGTGCCATTGCCAGATATACAAGAATTCTTGAGTGTCACCTAATCCAACCTGGTAAAATAATGTGAGTTGCGGAAGCCCCTCCTGGAGAAGATAAAGGGGAGCTTTGCAAGATGAGTAGAACTCATTGCCTCAGAGAAGCAGGTTCCAGAGAGGATAGCTTGTATTTGAAGAAAGTAATAGGGCTTGAGTTTGAACTTTGTCTTAAGATGAGTGATTGAAAGGTTATGATTAGGAACACAATAAAGCCATTTTCTTTTGTAGCAACAGGGAGATCAGGTCAGGGAAGGCCATGTGTGAGAAGGAGAGCTGGCTGTTACAGAAAGAAAAGAGAGGATGGATATTTAAGTTTAAGTGATAAAATTGGTAAAATGGCATAAATGGCTAGGAAATGATGAGCTGGACTCTGGCAGATAATGGTGGTGGTGTCATTTAGCAAGATAATAAGGAGTTTGAAAAGGATGGCACTCAAGGTGAATGGTAACATGAAATAATGAGCCAATATTTGTGTGACAGTTGTTTTTATGTCTACTTCTTTCATCTTCAACTATTTTGTAGAAGTTAGAAGATTGATCAGGGGATCGTTTCAAATCTCAAGTCTACAACTTATTGGGTTTCTGATCATAAGAAAACTGTTTACCCTCTATAAGCCTCATTGGTAAGAAGATAATAAGAATGCCCATGTCAAGGGGTTCTCATTGGTAAGGGTTAAAAGAGAAAATGCACACAGAGTGCCTTCAAGAGCGTGTTGAAGAATAACAATGCCATTTATCATGACCACTCCTGCCATTGTCCACTGAATGCTCACTGAATTCAGGGTCTACATTTGTTTCCTTCGACTTTGTGCCCCCAAGGGTCTTCCCTCGTGGTCTATATGTAATTTTCCATCAGGAAATAATTGTTGAATTGAGCTGAAATGGTGGATGAAGCGACCAACAAGGGATTAATCTCCAAAATATACAAACAGTTCATGTAGCTCAATATCAAAATAAGAAAGAAGACAAAATAACCCAATCAAAAAAATGGGCAGAAGATCTAAACAGACATTTCTTCAAAGAAGACATAGAGATGGCCAAAAAGCACATGAAAAGCTGTTCAACATCACTAATTATTAAAGAAATGCAAATCAAAACTACAATGAGGCATTACCTCACATAAATCAGAATCGCCACCATCCAAAAATCTATAAACAATAAATACTGAAGTGGGTGTGGAGAAAAGGGACCCCTCCTACACAGTACGTGGGAATATAAATTGGTACGGCCACTATGGAAAGCAGTATGGAGGGTCCTTAAGAAACTAAAAATAGAACTATCATATGACCTAGCAATCCCATTGCTGGGCATATACCCAGAGAAAACCATAAGGTGAAAAGATGCGTGCACCCCAGTGTTCACTACCGCACTATTTACAGCAGCCAGAACATGGAAGCAACTTAAATGTCCAACAACAGAGAAATGGATAAAGAAAATATGGCACATATATACAGTGGAATATTACTCAGCCATAAAAAGAGTGAAATAATCCCCTTTGCTGCAACACAGATGGACCTAGAGATTGTCATACTGAGTGAAGTAAGTCAGACAGAAAGACAAATATCATATGATATTGCTTAAATGTAGAATCTTAAAAAAAGATATAAATCTTAAAAAAAAAAGGTATGAACTTATTTACAAAACAGAAGTAGAGTCGTGGATGTAGAGAACAAACTTATGGTTACCGGGGCTTAGAGGGGAAGGGATAAATTGGGAGATTGGGATTGACATATACACACTGCTATACGTAAAATAGATAATGAATAAGAACTTACTGTAAAGCACAGGGAACTCTACTCAATACTCTGTGATGGCCTAAAAGGGAAAAGAATCTTAGAAAAAAAGAGAGTGAACATATGTAAGTATAACTGATTGACTCAGCAGTACACCTGAAACTACACAACATTATAAGTCAACTATACTCCAGTAAAATTATAAACAAATAAAGACAAAATAAACAAGCAAACAAAAAAGAAACGGTGGAACATGAAAACATCAAATGAAGCTTCTTAAAGAGATGGAGAAGGATTCCTGATTGCCTGATGTATAGCTACTTCAGGTAAATAAGTCCCACAGTAAAGGCCAAGAGTGATACTGGGGATGAAGGACAGGAAAACAGCAATTGTATTAATGAAGTAAAATGGAAGGTGGCTCCTAGCAGTAAAGAAAGCAAACTGACCCAAGGGAAGGGACCTCAGCAGGAGTCCTTGCAGACACATGGGGCTTTCAAGAGGAGTTAATGATCTCACATTTTCCTTCTTAGCTCAAGTTTCTACCAAGATATCATATCAGAAATCATTTAACATATTACTTCAAGAAGAAAACCATAGGGGGGGAAAAAAAAAACATAGGGCATAAACCTTATACAAAGACTTCTCTACTAGCTGAGAATAGAAACCTATTCTGAACACTAATACACTGTTCAGCTAGCATCATAATTTTTGTTTTATTTTTCTTACAGTAATTTAATTTTTTCTGAACCTGTGCCATGTTAATCTTTACATATAAATAAAAAAATTAAAATAATTGCTTTTGCATCATCAAACTAAACTTGTCCAGCAGAGGAATAAAATAACTATATTCATTATTAACTGAACACAAATAAAGTATAAACTAACAAGATGGAGCACAACCTTAAGTGGAAATTCTCTTGGTGAACTGGATTTAGGTTTTGGGGAGGTTAAGATGCAAAAGGGCGATTTAGCATAGATCTAGCTAGAATAGGTCAGCAGCATGTAAATTACACTAAGGTGACATGAAAAGAAGGGAAAGCTTCTTTAACACCAGATAAAGTCAGCAGCTCTCAAGCATTGTATCTTCTAAGAAACCTTCCAAACTCTTGCAGTGCATGGTGACCCCCTCTAACCCAGGGCAGCTGCAAACTGTATGCACGTTGTTCACAGCACAAAGGTGCCAGGGAAAAGTGAGGGGAGGATCCCTAGTGAAGTGAAGAAAGATTTTTTCCACCTTTGCACAAGTGCATGGATAACTAACAGCCCTGCTATATCTCATATTCCACATTGTCTTTCCATTAAAAAAAAAGTTCCCAAATACACAAGTCAAGGTCTAGTTTCTTATTATAGATAGCTCACATCTCTTTCCTAGCCTCTCAGATGAATTTAAAAGCCTGGGAGGATGAACGAAATATGAGGATTGATGTAGGTACATTTGCCATTCCTGAGCTTTCCTACCCCTCCCTGTGGTTCTCTCTAGCATCTATTATTCATCCTTTAAATTGTGGGTTTTCAGAGGCTTTGAGTCTGCCTGAGACTGTAAAAGATCATCTCCTGGTACCTTTCATGCCCACCAGATGTCTCAGGCAATACAATCACGCCTGCTGCTTTTTTCTGCTCCATCAGCGGGCTTCTTGGGGCTGTTCTCTGTCTCACAAAAAATTCAGCTTGGAGAAAGGCCAGGGTACTACTAGCCAGAGTACACGGTATAGCTCTGCTGATTTTCAAAATGTCAACACCGGCAACTTTGCCTGCTTTTATTACCACCAAAAGGAAGAGAGATGGAGACAATGTTGCTGCTTCATTGCTTTCCAGGCAGGATTAAACCCCCATGAAACTGTCTTTTCCCATCCTTTTTTTTTTAAGTTCCTCAAAGAGTTCTAAATAGAATCTTAAATCCAAACAGAATGGAAGAAAGAAAATATTTCTCTGCTGTTATACATACTCATCTATAGTTTGTGTGTTGGCATATTAGGAAATATAGCATAACCACCCAGCTAGAAAATGATAGCTGATGAAAATCAGACAGCTCACATGGAAAACTGATTTTTTAAATCTGCTTTACTTTCTCTAAAGCATCATAGAGAAGGCATCAAGGAGTTGAAAAATTTTAAACAGAGAGAAATTATTTAGGGGTTTCACTGGAAAATGGGCTTCCCTTGTGGCTCAGCTGGTAAAGAATCCATCTGCAATACAGGATCCCTGGGTTGGATCCCTGGGTTGGGAAGATCGCCTGGAGAAGGGAAAGGCTACCTACTCCAGTATTCAGGCCTGGAGAATTCCATGGACTGTATAGTCCATGGGGTCACAAATGACTGAGTGACTTTCACTTTCACTGGAAAATGAGTATCAAGAGCAATAAACAAATCTCACATAGAGTACCTAGAACTGAACTGAAAGGAAGCCAACCGTAGCTACTTCCCCAGCATAAGAAATATCAGAAAGCATGGATTTAGAAATGTGAGACTCCTCTTCCCCTCGTCTACCCGACCAGCAAAGAAAAACAAAAGATGCTTCTTCAGTTCAGTTCAGTTGCTCAGTCGTGTCCGACTCTTTGTGACCCCATGAACCTCAGCAAGCCAGGCATCCCTGTCCATCACCAACTCCCGGAGTTCACCCAAACTCATGTCCATCGAGTCGGTGATGCCATCCAGCCATCTCATTCTCTGTGGTCCCCTTCTCCTCCTGCCCCCAATCCCTCCCAGCATCAGAGTCTTTTCCAATGAGTCAACTCTTTGCATGAGGTGGACAAAGTATTGGAGTTTCAGCTTTAGCATCAGTCCTTCCAAAGAACACCCAGGACAGGACAAAATATCCATTTGGTTTGAAAGAATTATAATAATTACGACCCACTACATGCGGAATGATCAGCAAAAGGGCTTGGAGGTCAAAGCCAACCATCACCTGAAGCTTTCGCAAATAAGCATCTATACCAAGTCATATGTGAAAAACTAGAAAGAGATATATTTACTAAATTTTCCACTTTTAAATTGCACTGCTCTGTAGAATTCTAAGGGAAAGGAAGAATGATCTGAAGTGTTGTTAGGGTTTACATAAACGCCCTTTCCCCATTCCAGGTAGTCTTCAGCTCTCAGCACTAGCATTTCAGGGCGCACTTAACACACATGCTGCAAGCCTTCTGTTTGCATCCAGTGGGAAAATTGTACGCTACTTTCCTAAGACTTTTGGATTCTTCATTATCTGTTCAAAACAATCTTCTTAGTCTCATCTGCAAGACCCTCATTCTCACACCCCTATGCTCCAGCTTTCTCCAGTGTTAAAGCATGCTTCCTCCTCCTCCTCAGTAGTAAGAGGTGTTTGAGAACTTGGACGCTGGGGTTAGACAAACCAGGATCTGAGGGCCAGCTCTCCCATATACCCAGAATGTGACCTTGTGAAGTCGTTTCAGTCATTAATGAATTAATAAATTCAGCAATATTTATTGAGCTTGTAATGTGTGCCAGACTTTGTGCTGCACATTGGGAATAGAGTTTAAAAAAAAAAGTGCAAAAATTCTTGCCCTCACGAGGCATTTATTCCAGTTGGGGGAGACTAGTTGGCAGAAAATGTGTGATACACATCATGACGAAAAACAAAGGTTATGACACAGAGTGCCACAGACATGGAGAGGAGAGAGGATTGTGTTCTCCACAGGCTGATCCAGGAAGGCTTTTCTGATAGGATGGCATTGAGCAAAAACCTGAATGAAGAAAGGAGTGATGCTTGCAGATATCTGGGAGACGGCATTCCAGGCAAAGGGATGAGCAAAGAGCATTCCTGTTGTATTTGACAAGCAGCCAAGAAGGGGAAAGATGGTGTTGGGTGTTGGATCCAAGAGTGGTAGGAAATGGTATCACAGAAAAGTGAGAGCAAAATTATGTAAGATCTCAAATGTATGCTAAGAACCTTGGGTTTTAACCCAAGTGAGATGGGGATCTGTTGGAAAATGTGTTCGCAATGTTGACATTATCTGATATGTGTTTTTAAAAGCTCACAGAGAGACTGGGTATAAAGCAATGGCAGAAGCAGAGAGACCAGTTAAAAAGCTTCTGCAGAAGTTTGAGAGAGGGACAAGAATAGCTTTGACTGGAATGGTAGTGGAAGAGGTGATGCTCTCTGGTAGGATGATTCCAGTGTCCTCTTTGGATATTGCTCACCACTGTTATCATATCAAACAAAGTTGCTGTAATGATTATATGAGGATCAGTAGTGTAAAGTGCCTAGGGTAGTTTTGGCATCTAGGAAACGGTTAACAAAAAGACAATGTTATTTTTACTATCAGGCTCAGCAGAAAGGTCACCTCTTTGAAGTCTCCCTACTCATTTATTTCCACCCCCACCCTATCATCAGCACAGTCTTTCTCTTGTCTTGCATTGCATGTTGTATGTACCATCGAAAGAGAGTTACTAGAGCATGCTCCCTCATATTTATGCTTTGCTTTCTCAGCTGGAGTGCAACTGTGAAGAAGAGGGTTGTTGTTTAGTTGCTAAGTCGTGTCTTACTCTTTTGTGACTCCATGGACTATAACCCACCAGGCTCCTCTGTCCATGGGATTTCCCTGGCAAGAATACTGGAGTGGGTTGCCATTTCCTTCTCTAGGGTAATCATCCCCACCCAGAGATCAAACCCACGTCTCGTGCAGTGCAGGCAGATTCTTTACCACTGAGCCACCAGGGAAGCCCCACCCTCACCTGTACCTCCACTTAATTATTTGGACCAGTCTTATCATTCAATGTGTATTATTTAGCCTATATTACTTTGCATACAAAGTTATTAAAATTTTTGAATTTATATCTTGATTCCAACTAGATCATAAAGTCTCATCAAACAGGAATTGTATATTTTATTCTTCATATGTCTCAGAGTACTATGTACATTCATGGGCCAATATTATTTTGCTTCATTAAAATAAAAGCTTAGTAAGTAAAGACAGAATAACAAGAATGATTTGATAGAAAGTGTATGACTTTTTTTTGATGTACTGAGTGATGTTAGAATATAATTATTATTGCTTCAGAGAAGCACAAGCCAGAGAAATTTTAGAAAGCTTTCAGAGTCACAGGGACAATAGCAGGACATTTCAGCACTCAAGGCTCATCATAAAAACTAAGCTGTTTCCTTGTTAAAGGCACTAACAGAAAGTCCGACTCTAGAACCAGATAGATTCGGACTCTGGTGTTTTCAGGAAAATGACATTGAAAAAGTTAGACAAAATGATGAAAGATACATAGAATTCAATGAGATGTCTTTGGAGTATCTAGAAGATTTGTAGTCAAATACAGTAAGAATATAACAAATAGAGAAGATCTCCCTCAAGTTTCTATCAACAGGAACTTAGATATTTGATGGCACTTTTGTAGAAAGTAAGGCATATAAATATCTCACCTAGCAAATTGTAAGCAAAATTCTAGAAAGAGATATAGCAGCTGCGGGGAGAGGGAGCCAGATCTCTGTAAGGAGTCAGAAGCATTAGATATATATATAACTTGAATTTGAAGGACACAGGTGATGAGACCATTCCCAGTTGGGGAGTGTATTAGCTTTTTATCGCTAGAATCTTAGCAACTTACAACCACACAAATTTATTACCTCACCATTCCTGTGGAGGAACCTGGGTGTGGGTTAGCTGGATCTTCTGCTTAGGGTCTCCTCAGACTGAAATCAAGATGTCATCCAGGGCTACGATCTCATCTGAGGCTCAAGCAGCACTGCTGCCTGGCCTCTTCCAAAGCCAGCAGGAGGGGCCCTCATTGCTTCTTATCTCTTTCTCTTTTTTAAAATTTATTTATTTATTTAAATTGGAGGCTAATTAATTTACAATATTGTAGTGGCTTTTGCCATACATTGACAGGAATCAGCCATGGGATGGGTGTACATGTATTCCCCATCCTGAACGCCCCTCCCACCTCCCTCCCCATCCCATCCCTCAGGGTCATCCCAGTGCACTAGCCCTGAGTGCCCTGTCTCATGCATTGAACCTGGACTGGCGATCTATTTCACATATGGTAGTATACATTCTTATCTCTTTTAAGGCTCACCTGATTAGATCAGGCCCACTCAGAAAAGTTTTTCCCATTTGCTTAACTCAAATTCATTACCACTGGAAATGTATTACATCTGGGAAATTCCTTTTGCCATATAACACAGCACTCACAGATGTGATGGACCATCTTATTCACAAAGTTCTACCTACACTCAAGGAGAGAGGATTATACAAGTCACAAATACCAGGGGGGGGGGCAAAAATCTTGGAGGTTATTTCAGAAGGTTATTTACCTATAAGAGTAGGGACCAAAGGAAATAGGGCTCATTGTGTCCCAAAGACATTGCTGATAAAGGTCCAATCATGTCTGGTTAGTAATTTTTGCTTCGCATGTTTGTGTGTGTTTAACTGGAATATAACTGTGTTACCATACTGTGTTAGTTTCTGCTGTACAATGAAATGAATCAGTCATTAGGGTACATATCTTCCCTCCCTTGTGAATCTCCTCCCCTCGCCTCATCCCCCCCGCAGGTCATCACAGAGCAATGAGCTCAGCTTCCTGTGCTTTATAGCAGGTTCCCACCATCTACTGTACACGTAGCAGTTCTGATTTTTAAGAAACCTTCACACGCTAGGCAACTCCAAGAATTACTTAGAAAAATAAGATCAAAATTATATGGAATGATGTAATAGTGCCTTTATCTTTTAATGATGGTATAATTTAGAATTATGTATAAAAAATCAAAATATAAAAATCAGTGTTAAAATATTTGCATTTAAGAATCTGTGCTTATTTGTGTTATTTATAAAAATTAGGCTTATTAGAATAACAAGCCAACTATGCAGTTTCAAGTTAAATTGAGTATTGAGTCATTGCTTTAGATCTGTAATTTCAGATTGAAATCTTACTTGGAACATTTAGGAGAGTTTAATGTTCACCAGATCTGTAAATTTAATTTATTTTATTTCTAAGAATTACTTAAGTTCTTAGGAAGTGTGTTAAGTCATGTGATTAAGGTACTTAAAAAAGGAAATAAAAATATATGACATTAATAAATGTGGCTAAATGTTCAAGGAATTTAATTCGGTTGTAAAGTCTTCCTTCAAAATAATCATAAACTTATTAGATTTATGGATAAATTAATAAAATTTATAAACATATAAGCTTAAGAAAAACAAGGGTTTCGAGTGAGTTGAATACTAATTTTGCACCACAATAACCTTCAGTAGTTCTTTTCTAGGCATAAAAATTGCCCTCGAGAACATAAAAATATTCATTTCTATTGTTTCAACTCTACTATTTTGTATGAGCTTTGTCAAGTCACTTGACTTGTCTTAGCTTCAGTTTCTCATTAGCAACATGGAGTCATCATGTTAACATGCAGGGTAGTCCTAAGGATTAAATGAGATACTTTGCACAAAGTGCTCAACACATTTAGAATCTTAATAATAAAAGCTTAAAGAAAAAATAATTCAGTTATTTTACTAAACATAAGGGCAGAAGCTTTGTTTATATTCCATCCGGCCACCAACAGTTTAAACTTCAGTCCTCCATATACTTTCTCCAGTTCAGTTCAGTTGTTCAGTTGTGTCCGACTCTTTGTGACCACATGGACAGCAGCACCAGGCTTCCCTGTCCATCACCAGCTCCTGGAGCTTGCTCAAACCAATGTCCACTGAGTTGGTGATGGCCTCCAACAAGCATATTCTGTCATCCCCTTCTCCTCCTGCCTTCAGTCTTGTCCAGCATCAGGGTCTTTTTCAGTGAGTAGTTTCTTCACCTCAGGTGGCCAGTGTATTGGAGTTTCAGCTTTAGCAACAGTCCTTCCAATGAATGTGCAGGACTGATTTCCTTTGGGATTGATTGGTTGGATCTCCTTGCAGTCCAAGGGACTCTCAAGGGTCTTTTCCAATACCACAATTCAAAAGCATCAATTCTTTGGCACTCAGCTTTCTTTATGGTCCAACTCTCATACCCATACATGACTACTGGAGAAACCATAACTTTGACTATATGGACCTTTGTTGGCAAATTAATGTCTCTGCTTTTTAATATACTGTCTAGGTTGCTCATAGTTTTTCTTCCAAGGAGCAAGTGTCTTTTAATTTCATGTCTGCAGTCACCATCAGAAGTGATTTTGCAGCCCAAGAAAATAAAGTCTCACTGCTTTTATTGTTTTCCCATATATTTGTCATGAAGTTATGGGACCAGATGTCATGATCTTCGTTTTCAGAATGTTTTTAAGCCAGTTTTTTCACTCTCCTCTTTCACTTTCAACAAGAGGCTCTTGAGTTCCTCTTTGCTTTCTGCCATAATGGTGGTGTCATCTGCATATCTGAGGTTATTGATATTTCTCCCAGCAAACTTGATTTCAGCTTGTGCTTCATCCAGCCTGGCATTTTGCATGATGTACTCTGCATAAAAGTTAAATAAGCAGGGTGACAAAATACAGCCTTGATGTACTCCTTTTCCTATTTGGAAACAGTCTGTTGTTCCATGTCCAGTTCTAACTGTTGCTTCCTGACTTGCATATAGGTTTCTCAAGAGGCAGGTCAGGTGGCCTGGTATTCCTGTCTCTTGAAGAATTTTCCACAGTTTATGGTGATCCACACAGTCAAAGGCTTTGGCATAGTCAATAAAGCAGAAATAGATGTTTTTCTGGAACTCTCTTGCTTTTCCCATGATCCAGCGGATGTTGGCAATTTGATCTCTGGTTCCTCTGCCTTTTCTAAGACCAGTTTGAACATCTGGAAGTTCACAGTTCACATATTGCTGAAGCCTGGCTTGGAGAATTTTGAGCATTACTTTGCTAGCATGTGAAAAGAGTCCAATTGTGTGGTAGTTTGAGCATTCTTTGGCATTGCCTTGGGTTTGGAATGAAAACTGATCTTTTCCAGTCCTGTGGCCACTGTTGAGTTTCCCAAATTTGCAGGCATATTGAGTGCAGCACTTTCATAGCATCATCTTTTAGGATTTGAAATAGCTCAACTGGAATTTCATCACCTCCCCTAGCTTTGTTTGTGGTGATGCTTCCTTCCTAAGGCCCACTTGATTTTGCAGTCCAGGATGTCTGGCTCTAGGTGAGTGATCACATCATCATGGTTTTCTGGGTCATTAAGACCTTTTCTGTATAGTTCTGTGTATTCTTACCACCTTTTCTCAATATGTTCTGCTTCTGTTAGTCCATACCACTTCTGTCCTTTATTGTGCCCACCTTTGCATGAAATGTCCCCTTGGTACNGCCCACTTGATTTTGCAGTCCAGGATGTCTGGCTCTAGGTGAGTGATCACATCATCATGGTTTTCTGGGTCATTAAGACCTTTTCTGTATAGTTCTGTGTATTCTTACCACCTTTTCTCAATATGTTCTGCTTCTGTTAGTCCATACCACTTCTGTCCTTTATTGTGCCCACCTTTGCATGAAATGTCCCCTTGGTACCTCTAATTTTCTTGAAGAGATCTCTAATCTTTCCCATTCTACTGTTTTCCTCTATTTCTTTGCATTGATCACTGAGGAAGGCTTTCTTATCTCTCCTTGATATTCTTTGGAACTCTGCTTTCAAATGGGTATATCTTTCCTTTTCTCCTTTGCCTTTAGCGCCTCTTCTTTTCTCAGCTTTTTGTAAGCCCTCCTCAGATGACCATTTTGCCTTTTTGCACTTCTTTTTCTTGGGGATGGTCTTGATCCTTGCCTCCTGTACAGTGTCACAAATCTCGTCCACAGTTCTTCAGGCACTCCGTCTATCATATCTAATCCCTTGAATCTATTTGTTACTTTCATATAATTTTATGGAAGTTCAATTCCATATAATTGTATTTATACAATTATACAGTTGTATATAATTGTATATAATTATACAAATATATATACAATATATACAATTATACACAATATATACAATTATACAATTATATATATACAATATATACAATTATATACAATTATATAATTATATATATATACAATATATACAATTATATATACAATGTATATACAGTTCCATATAATTGTATTTATACTTTCATAAATACTTACAATTCTGTATAATTGTAAGGGATTTGATTTAGGTCATACCTGAATGGTCTAGTGGTTTTCCCTACTTTCATCAATTTAAGTCTGAATCTTGCTATAGGAGTTCATGATCTGAGCCACAGTCAGCTCCTGGTCTTGTTTTTGCTGACTATATAGAGATTCTCCCTCTTTGGCTGCAAAGAATATAATCAATCTGATTTTGGTATTGACTATCTGGTGATGTCCATGAGTAGAGTCATCTCTTGTGTTGTTGGAAGAGGGTGTTTGCTATGACAAGTTCATGCTCTTGCCAAAACTCTGTTAGCCCTTTCCCTGCTTCAATTTGTACTCCAAGGCCAAACTTGCCTGGTAATACAAGTATCTCTTAACTCCCTATATTATGCATTCCAGTCCCCTGTGATGAAAAGGATATCTTTTTCCTTTTTTGGTGTTAATTCTAGAAGGTCTTGTATGTCTACACAGAACCATTCAACTACAGCTTCTTCAACTTTAGTGGTTGGGGCAATAGACTTGGATTATTGTGATATTGAATGGTTTGCCTTGGAAACAGAAGTCATTGTCATTTTTGAGATATACTTTCTTAGCTAGCAATTAGTTTGTTACCTTTCAAGGTACAAAGGATGCTTAAAGGGTTAATTTTAATGCCCAGAGGAGGTTGACCACACCCATTAGGTCTTCCCCCAGAAAGTAGCTGCAGGGCATACATATTCAGTGGACTCTTTTTGATCCCATGGACTGTAGTCCACCAGGCTTCTCAATCCATGGGATTCTCCAGGTCAGAACAGTTTAGTGGGTTGCCATTGCCCTCCTCCAGGGGATCTTCCCAACCCAAGGATCAAACTTGCATGTCTTAGGCCTCCTGCATTGGTTGGCAGATTCTTTACCACTAGCACCACCTGGGCTTTCCTGGGTGTTCAACGGTAAAGAATCCATTTGCAATGCAAGAGTTGCAGGAGAGGAGTTTGCAGACAGAGGAGCCTAGCAGGCTACAGTCCATAGCCTCGCAAAAAGTCAGACATGACTGAAGTGACTGAGCACGCATGCGTGCCACCTGGGAAGCCCAGCTGCAGAAGTATTAGCAAACCAATGTCCCATTTCAGGCTCCAAGGACTTGATGCAGCCAACGTTTCTGTGCCAATATCCAGGGCCAAATGAATGGAATGAGATTTAAAACACTAGGGGAAGGGAGAAGTTAGTATTCCCTCTAGACCAATAGTCGCCCGGTGAAATGTCACTATATTTGTGTCAGAAGGAACAGAGGAATGCAGTCCTGTCTGGGCAAAGTGCACACAGAAAACCCAGAGGAGAGCCAACCCAATCCTCCACATGACTTGAGTGTACTATGGTTAGTACAGACAATCCACTTTTCTCTGAGTGCTTATATTAATATTTGAAAAATGAAAACATAGTTTTGAAGAAAAAAGTGTAAAATGAATTCTTTCGAGCCCTTATAAAATTTTTTAAATGTGTCTAACCTCTTGAAAAACTGCAATGATTTTTGATGGTAATTCTGAAGGGACGCAAACACAAATATAAAACAGTATGTGAGAAAGTAGAGACAAAGAGACAGAGATGGAAACGAGGAATAGAAGAGAGTGTGTGTATCTCAGAGAAAACAGAGGGACAGATTCCCAGAGAAGCTGTGAAACAAGACCTAGAAACAAAGACAAACAAGAAGACATGATTCTGAACACCAAGTGACCTAACACTGAAAGCTAATGGGACAAAAAGTAAGGGAAGACTCTGAAGAAAAGATATTTTGTGGATGAAAAATTAATCAATTAATCTATGGAAAAAAGATGGAAAATTTTGTTCAAGCCAACTGAGCGTTATAACCGAAGAACAGAGTCTCAGAAATCACCAGGAGCTGATCTGCCCATATCACAGCAGAGTCATACAGTGTTTTGAAACAGAGAACTGGACATATTACATGACATATCACTGATAGTTGATACAATCCAGGTCTCCATGTACAAAAGGAGTAGTAGGTCATAGGTCATTGTGGCCCCTTACAAAATTAAGCAGGAGGGTTATCACCTCAGGAGTCATCTTGAGATCTAGGAGAATGTTGCTGTTTGTGGTTGAACCGGTATTTCCGCCAGTGGGGATGCGTAAGGCACAGTAGAGGGGAGAGAGATCGCCAAAGGGCAGAGAAAATTTTTTTACGTTCCTATTTTCCTTGACTTGCCTTAGAATTTCATCGATATGTAATTTCCAAGGATCTGAAGAAGCCGCTGGAGGACCGGGGGCGGGGCGGGGCGCGGGGACCGGGGGAGGAAAAGAAGACACCACCAGGCAACATTCAATTAAGTCAATATTTCTTCTGTGCCCACCAGGAACATAGTAACCTTCTGGAACTAAAGTGGAAATGAATTTAATTCTCTCATGTTCTGAGGGGTGGGTAAGTTCAAGTCTGTGGAGTCGCCTGGGGCTGAGGTGTGAGTACGTGCAAATCCACAGTGCACTCTGCTTCCGTCTGGCTGGCCTGCAATTCTCTGCCTCCAGGGCTGCCCTACAACCCTCTCTTCCACCGACTTCGTGGTGGAAAAACAAACATCTAAAGAGAGACAAAGATGAAACCATTATAAAAATTTATTTTTGAACTTATAATATCAGGTCTAAAATAAGTGTTACTTAATAGTGACACCATATTTCTTAATTAAATATAAAAAATTGAAATCTACATATTAAAAAATAAAGAATGTTTAAATTTTTTAAAAACACTGAACCAGAGACAGTTTTCATTAGGCTCCCCTCTAAACACACACAATGTGCTGACATATATGATATTGTGCAGTATTTTTAAAACAAATCTTTCCTTCCTTTAAAAAAATTCAGCCAGGAAATATTTCTTAGGAATGTCGGTGTACACAAACACATATCTGATCAAAATGTCTCTGAAGGCCCTACAGAAAGGAAAATGTAGTTTTGTTTCATGACTCATGGTGTCCATAAGACAAAAATAAAGCAGAGGTTTAGAAGAAACACAACTATTCCTGGCAGTCTGGCAGTGGGATCTACAAAACAGACTTGCAAGGGAAGGACATCACCCTCAAAACTCATTACACCTTACTAGGAAATCCACACACCCATTCAAACCAACTCATCTGATAAACAAACCTAAAAGAAAGAATATGCATGGCAAAATAATTTAAGGGACTACTAACTTAGCTTTATTCTTACATTTTCCTACATCACAGCCAGACCCCTGAGATTGTTGCAGAGTGAAAAATAGAAGATGCTTAAAATAAAGGGTTATTTGTGTTGTGTAAAACAGAGAACTTTTGAAGTTGAAGAAACTATGTTACTGGAGGATGAGGGTAGAGAGAGGAACTTTGAGGAACTTGGGAAGAGGGTGCTAGGTCTCCCAGACTGCAAAGAAGAAAAGGTCAAAGTGAGGACATCACATAGAACTAGGGCTGAGTAATCCTTGGGCACCTTAATGTCTCCAAGTCTCTACTCTTGCTGTTTATAAAAAATGAGATAAAAGTAGCACTTAATTCATAAGGTACTGTAAGTTGTGAGGATTAAGTGGATATAAAAGCTCAGTGCCTGCAATAAACATTGGTGCACATGTGTCTTTTTGAATCATGGTCTTCTCACGGTATATGGCCAGTACTGGGATTGCTAATCCATCTGATAGTTCTATTTTTAGGTTTTTAATGAACCTTCATGCTGTTCTCCATAGTGGCTATACCAATTTACATTTCCACCAACAGTGCAAGAATGTTCCATTTTCTCCACACCCTCTTCGGCATTTATTTTTTGTAGATTTTTTGATGACAGCCATTCTGACCATTGGAGGGAGGCTTAAGAGGGAGAGGATACATGTATACGTACAGCTGATTTACTTAATTGTACAGCAGAAACTAACAACATTGTAAAGGAATTATACTCCAATTTTTAAAAATTCAAATATTCAAATTTTAAAAAATAAAAATAAAGTTCAGTTCCTGGAACATAAATGTTCAATAACGGTTGTTACTTTTAGTCAGTTTGAAAAATAAATCTATGAGAGTGATACACAAAGCTTCTAGCCATTGCACAAACACAACCATTGCAAAGAGGGAAGTATCATTGGTTATGCACATTATTTACCTGATAAAAATAAATTATTTATAGTTCTTCAAGAGGTCTACCACTACCCTTTGCAGGAAAAATATGAGCATGTGCTCAAGAAAAACACCAACCATCTCCCACAACCTTGCCAACATGGAGCCGCTCAGATCAACATGTCTAATATACCTCCAATCCACGAGGAAGAATAATAGAAAAAAATTCAAAGTACTTAATACACTAATGGCTTTTACAAAATCAGCTGCCACCGTTATCCTTTTTTAGTCCTCCCTTCCTTCAGTACTATCACATCTGAGGCTAAAGATATTTATAATTCTCTGGTGACTAACCATAACAAACTTTTGACAAGCAGGCTGGTAAACTTGATAAAAGTATCTTAATATGCCAGATATACTTCTCAAATGGAATGTGGGAGGGGAGAGGACACTTTAATTTTTGATAAGCTAAAATAGCACCTTAAAAATGGGATGACCCTACATAGGGATTTAACAGGAGAGCTAATTTCAGGTCAAATACGCCTTCAGCTATGAGGCAGGTGAGTTTGTATTTGCATTAGATTTCTCATTAGAAATCTTAGCATGATCTTTGGGTCTCCTCATTCTTGTACTTTTCTATCCTGCCCAAATCTTTGGAACTAATCACTGGTCTCAGATGAGTTGCCCAATAGTTCATGATGGGAGAAAAAAAAAAAATCATGACTTAACAATTCAGCAAACATTTCCTGAGCCTTTGCTATAAACCCAGTAGCAAGGACACAGAGATGGACAGAGTCCTTGCTATCAGCCGCATCTCAAAACCACAGCACAGCCTTCCCCAGCCTCTAACAGGGTCACTTCGTCCTGCCCACCACTCAGCCACTTTCTGTGGCTCCAGCCACCTCCAAGTATGGCTTGGCATTTTTGCCTTCCTGTGTAGCTACAGAGCAGCTATGATTCAAGATTTCTGAACTTGTGAGGGTTAGCCTTCTCCAGAAAAGAGAAGCTCAAACATGCGTTTCCTCCAGTGATTCTATTTTGCAAAATAAGGCTTTACTTTTTCACTCCCGTTTCAGTTCTTTTTCTAGAAGTCTTCATGTTTCCCTAGACCATTCTTAGGAGGAGTTTGCCTAACGGACAATCCTGTTTCCCTGGGGATGAAAGCTATTATTCAGAGTGCATTTTTAGGGGCTGGTATTCTGTGACCTACAGACAGACTTCCCTGTGGACACCCTTAGGGATTTCTAAAGTCCACTTACCCGTTACCTTGTGCCCAACTCCAGGGAACTGAGCTGCGAAAAGTTAAACCACCTAAACCCTAAGGACAGATCTTTGGCAGCTAGTACTCACTGAATAAAGGAACAAAACATTCCATCATTCATTCACTGAGTCCTTAATAAGTGCCTGCTGTGTCAGACAAAATGTTAAATCCTGAAGCTGTGGAGATAGGAGGCACTAAACCATATTATCAAGAAGCACATAGTCTCAAAAGGAAAACAAAGAGGAAGTAAATAATTATAAGTGATATAGTAGAAATATCCAAAAACCTAATGGGAACACTGAGAGAGACAGGCAAGGTTTGGCTATGAAAGCTAGGATGGGTGTCACAGAGGAGGTGATATTGGAGAGGAGTTGAAAAATGAGATGAGGGGATACTAGATGGACAAAATGGCCAGGCGGTGAAGGGCAGTGAGAGCAGGTACAGAAAGTTCCCTACATACTAATCTTCAGGTTGCAAACTTTCAAAGATGTGAACGCGCATCTGATTGCCGCAAGGAATCAGAAGCTGTGTCATTAACGTCAGGGATGGGTAGACTTGCAGCTGACCCTCTCTCTCCTCTTGCTGGTGATCCTTCAGCTCTATCATCTCCCACCTTTTCTTCCTCTTCCAGCCAGTAACTCTTCTTGTCCTTTGATTCAGTGTCAGCCCCTGTATGCCAGCTGTTGTACTGTATTACTGTACTTTTCAAGGTACAGTACTGTAAGATTAAAAATGCCTATTTTTTGTTTTTATGTATTATTTTGTGAAAAGTGTTGAAAGCCTTTTACGTTACAGTAATAAATAGCCAATCGTGTTAGTTGGGTACCTAGACTAACTCTGTTGGCTGTGCTGTGCTGTGCTCAGTTGCTGTTATGTACAAACAATTAAACTTACAAATGCACTCTGAGAAGAGAACGCCTTCATTTGTAGGGGACCTACTGTACATACATTTCAGGCAGAGGGAACAGCATAAGCAAAGGCCCAAGATATAAAGTAGCATGGTGTATCCATGGCACAGTAACCTTCTAATATTTTGCTTAGGAGTTTGTCCACTTTTTTAGAGGCCCCAAATGGCAAATGGAATTAATCTTGAAGGCCCGCTGCCTCTTGCCCATCTTGGTATTCAGTATGTGCTCAGTCATTCAGTCACGTCCAACTCTTTGTGACCCCATGGACAGTAGCCCACCGGGCTCCTCTATCCATGGAATTTTTCAGGCAAGAATACTGGAGCATGTTGCCTTTTCCTATTCCAGGGGAGTCTTCTCAACCCAGGGATGGAACCTGCGTCTCTTGTGTCTCCTGAATTGGCACGCAGATTCTTTACCATGGAGCCACCTGGGAAGCGCCAGTATTCAAACAATCTATTACACATGAGAAAGACAAGACTGACACGCATGGTGCCTATTTGCAGTCTAAGCACAGACCATTTTCAGTCACTGAAGAGCATTGTTACTCTGGAGAATAATGTGTCTAAATGTATCTTTCTTGGCATCCCAGTTGGGAAGGCTTCTTTAGGATCTAGCCTGGCCTCATGAGCGTATCCTGGGACCATGAAAGATGCTCTATCTTTCCAGCCACTTACATCATTACATGCAAGTAGTCCATAGGTTCTGAATTAAGATACCCAAACCCTTGAGTAGAAAGTACAAACTGAAGGGGAGGGAATGAGAACAAATAAGTATGAAGAGTATAACAAATGCCATTGACGGTGCATTCTTAAAACATAAAGAAGAAAGAACAGCAAGCTCTCCCTGATGGTAAGAAAACTTTATTGAATAGATTATAAAAGATACTTGCCTGATGAGTGGCAGTCCGAGAGGTGGAGAAGGGTATTTGCAGATGAGGAATCATCTGAGCTCACAGCATGTGATGTGTGAGAGTCAGCAGCCTATTCAGTGAACAGCAAAGCGGTTTGGTATTTCCAGAGTTGTGAAGGACCAGGGCCAGGGGCAGACATACAGCAACAAGGGCAGTCTGGGTAACTGTGCAGAGCTGTTTCTTAGACACACCTAAGGAGGTACTCTTGCCTGGAAAATCCCATTGATGGAGGAGCCAGGTGGGCTGCAGTCCATGGGGCCGCTAAGAGTTGGACAGGACTGAGCGACTTCACTTTCACTTTTCACTTTCATGCACTGGAGAAGGAAATGGCAACCCACTCCAGTGTTCTTGCTTGGAGAATCCCAGGGACGGGGGAGCCTGGAGGGCTGCTGTCTATGGGGTTGCACAGAGTCGGACACGACTGAAGCGACTTAGCAGCAGCAGCAGCAAGGAGGTAAGGGGAAAAACCTAAGTCAGAGAAACTAGGAAGAAAGTCAGTGAGACATTCAGAGCAAAGAAATTGAGCCAGGAATTAGGGCTAATAAGAGCAACTCTGTCCTCCTGCCTGGGTGAAATACAGAAGTCCAGGCTTGAGTCCAGGTGCTTTCACAAACAGTCCTGACCCTGTGTCTGTGGGAACACCTCCAGCACCTCCAATCTGACCGAACTGCCAGTGCCCTCTAGTGGTGGCTCACTTGATGGCCAGATGACACAATCCATGCGGTTCTTCACCCAAGTACCTGTCATGTGCTGGCTTCCATGACAGCTGCTGGAGCCACAGGTATTTAAGACAGTGATTTCTCACTCAGGCTCACATTTTAAGATGTGAGACACTGAAATGAACATATCCAAACAATAGTGTGTGAAAGTGAAAGTGTCAGTCGCTCAGTCAGGTCCAACTCTTTGTAACCTCATGGACTGTAGGCTTCTCTCTCCATAAAACTTTCCAGGCAAGAATACTGCAGTGGGTTGCTATCCCCTTCTCCAGGGGATCTTCCTGACCCAAGGATCGAACACAAGTCTCCCACACTGCAGGCAGATTCTTAACTGTGTGAGTGGTCAAGGCAAAAAAAAAAAAAANACTTTTTTAGAGGCCCCAAATGGCAAATGGAATTAATCTTGAAGGCCCGCTGCCTCTTGCCCATCTTGGTATTCAGTATGTGCTCAGTCATTCAGTCACGTCCAACTCTTTGTGACCCCATGGACAGTAGCCCACCGGGCTCCTCTATCCATGGAATTTTTCAGGCAAGAATACTGGAGCATGTTGCCTTTTCCTATTCCAGGGGAGTCTTCTCAACCCAGGGATGGAACCTGCGTCTCTTGTGTCTCCTGAATTGGCACGCAGATTCTTTACCATGGAGCCACCTGGGAAGCGCCAGTATTCAAACAATCTATTACACATGAGAAAGACAAGACTGACACGCATGGTGCCTATTTGCAGTCTAAGCACAGACCATTTTCAGTCACTGAAGAGCATTGTTACTCTGGAGAATAATGTGTCTAAATGTATCTTTCTTGGCATCCCAGTTGGGAAGGCTTCTTTAGGATCTAGCCTGGCCTCATGAGCGTATCCTGGGACCATGAAAGATGCTCTATCTTTCCAGCCACTTACATCATTACATGCAAGTAGTCCATAGGTTCTGAATTAAGATACCCAAACCCTTGAGTAGAAAGTACAAACTGAAGGGGAGGGAATGAGAACAAATAAGTATGAAGAGTATAACAAATGCCATTGACGGTGCATTCTTAAAACATAAAGAAGAAAGAACAGCAAGCTCTCCCTGATGGTAAGAAAACTTTATTGAATAGATTATAAAAGATACTTGCCTGATGAGTGGCAGTCCGAGAGGTGGAGAAGGGTATTTGCAGATGAGGAATCATCTGAGCTCACAGCATGTGATGTGTGAGAGTCAGCAGCCTATTCAGTGAACAGCAAAGCGGTTTGGTATTTCCAGAGTTGTGAAGGACCAGGGCCAGGGGCAGACATACAGCAACAAGGGCAGTCTGGGTAACTGTGCAGAGCTGTTTCTTAGACACACCTAAGGAGGTACTCTTGCCTGGAAAATCCCATTGATGGAGGAGCCAGGTGGGCTGCAGTCCATGGGGCCGCTAAGAGTTGGACAGGACTGAGCGACTTCACTTTCACTTTTCACTTTCATGCACTGGAGAAGGAAATGGCAACCCACTCCAGTGTTCTTGCTTGGAGAATCCCAGGGACGGGGGAGCCTGGAGGGCTGCTGTCTATGGGGTTGCACAGAGTCGGACACGACTGAAGCGACTTAGCAGCAGCAGCAGCAAGGAGGTAAGGGGAAAAACCTAAGTCAGAGAAACTAGGAAGAAAGTCAGTGAGACATTCAGAGCAAAGAAATTGAGCCAGGAATTAGGGCTAATAAGAGCAACTCTGTCCTCCTGCCTGGGTGAAATACAGAAGTCCAGGCTTGAGTCCAGGTGCTTTCACAAACAGTCCTGACCCTGTGTCTGTGGGAACACCTCCAGCACCTCCAATCTGACCGAACTGCCAGTGCCCTCTAGTGGTGGCTCACTTGATGGCCAGATGACACAATCCATGCGGTTCTTCACCCAAGTACCTGTCATGTGCTGGCTTCCATGACAGCTGCTGGAGCCACAGGTATTTAAGACAGTGATTTCTCACTCAGGCTCACATTTTAAGATGTGAGACACTGAAATGAACATATCCAAACAATAGTGTGTGAAAGTGAAAGTGTCAGTCGCTCAGTCAGGTCCAACTCTTTGTAACCTCATGGACTGTAGGCTTCTCTCTCCATAAAACTTTCCAGGCAAGAATACTGCAGTGGGTTGCTATCCCCTTCTCCAGGGGATCTTCCTGACCCAAGGATCGAACACAAGTCTCCCACACTGCAGGCAGATTCTTAACTGTGTGAGTGGTCAAGGCAAAAAAAAAAAAAAATGCAATCAGAGATAGTCATAAGACAAAGAGTTTGTATAGAAAAGGGAGCTAATAATGCAGAGTCAATTCGCCCTGAAGATAGCTGGCAATGAATCTTAATTTGTAGGAGATGTCACACTTTGCTGCTTCAATTCTGACAATGTTCTGAAGTTGCTGACTATATTGAGCTATTCCAGATCACATATTGCACAGAGATGAAAGTGGGAAAGTACTTGTTTCATCTATAACTGAGGTGGAAAAAAACCCTCCAAATAAATAAATCCGTGGCAATCAAATCTAACTGTAGCTCATACTAGGTAATAAGTGTACCTTTGCAGATAGATATGCTTTATAACTGCCCAAGGGGAATACTTGAATCTTTTTTAATAATCATTCCCCAAAAGATCTGTTTTTCAAAGTATTTTTACATCTTAATGTTCAGTGGAACACTTCAGTATTTTTTCCTTTTATATTTTATAATGTCAACATGTGAATCAACTTTGCACCTTGTTGACATTCTTCAAAACTTTATCTCCAGCCCAGATGACATTCCTATGTTCATTTTTCTGTATCACTTAAGGCCAGACATCTCTCTACTTATACCAGAGAACACCAACATCAGATTTGACTTCTCTTTTCTTCAACTAAGCTTCCATTAATTCCTCTTGATATTACATCTTACATGCTTCTCAAATGTGTCTACTTCTCTCTGACCTCGCTGCCTCTACTGATGTTCAAGTCTCCCAAATGGTCCTCTGAACATCTTTTTTGTTTTTTTTTTTAGTGCATTTTATAAAGGGGTCATATTATTCTCCCACTGGAAGTCATTCAGTTAACTACCATTCCCTTTAAGTGAAAGTTCAGTAAAAAGTACCTAAAATTGCTTGCAAAGTCCTTCCTGATCTGTCCTCTGCTAAGCCCTCCTGCTTCAATTTCATTCTTTCCTTTTCCCTTCCTTTATATCTTACCTTCCAATTATTAAAAAATGTTTTTTATGCCTCAAACACTCCATTCCTTTTCTAGAACATTCTCTTTTTAACTGGAAAGCTTTTATTATTACTTCAAGCTACATCTTGGATATTTTATTAGAATCATTCCTGGGCCTTCTAAGTCCAGCTTTGGGTTCCTCCCCTGTTCCCTTTGTGCCTTGGAGTTCACCACTACACTGTATGGTCATCTATTTTCTTTAGACCAACAGTGTGAACACAGGAATTATTTAATATTATATCTGTATTGCCTGCTGCTGCTACTGCAGCTAAGTAGCTTCAGTTGTGTCCGACTCTGTGCGATCCCATAGATGGCAGCCCACCAGGCTCCCCCGTCCCTGGGATTCTCCAGGCAAAAATACTGGAGTGGGTTGCCATTTCCTTCTCCAACGCATCAAAGTGAAAAGTGAAAGTGAAGTCACTCAGTCGTGTCCGACTCTCAGCGACCCCATGGACTGCAGCCCACCTGGCTCCTCCATCCATGGGATTTTCCAGGCAAGAGTACTGGAGTGGGGTGCCATTGCCTTCTCCGCTGTATTGCCTAGCATATAATAAGTAAGTATATGATTCACATTTCTAGAATGAACTAATAACATCTGATCAGCTCTCTGCCAAATGGTATGGAGACTCCCCTATGGGAGGACCCTAGGTGCCTAGCTATGCGGATGACCTGGGAGATACGTCTATCAAACACTGGATGAAGTGTCAGAAAACTTATTTGACTGTAGATTTAAGTCATGATCTCCAAACAGCTTATCAGTAATCCAACTTCCTTTAAAAGAATCTCCAACTGTTTTATGTGTCTTACTTCACAAACTTAGGAAAAGGTAAAAAGGGGGACTATTTTTGGCTCCTGAAAGTCCCAATATTCCAGATAACCTCTTAGAAGATTAAATTTTACTTCTTACCAAACTCACCCTGGCCAATATTTAGATTCTCAGATCAGTGGGGCTTTCACCAATTTCATTCACTTATTCTCCTTCATCTATTTCTCACTGGTTAAGCACCTATTAAGTGCTAGATACTGGAAATACTAGTTAAGTATGATGTCATTCCCCACACCACCTCTACACTCAATCTATTCAAGGCTAAGAGGAATGAAGAAAACAAGCATGTAATCTTATGATACAGATTCCCTCCAAGCTCATTGCAAATTTCAACTTAGGGAAAGAATTCCAGAAGGTATAAAAAACGTTAAGAAGTGAAAAATTTTTTCTTTATATTTGAAATAAAATAAGCTTTAAGAGCAATAAATATAAAATGAACAGCAGATACCACGAGGACATTTTTTTGCTTATAAAACTGTAAAGATTCTTATTGCATTAGTTCATTAGTCAGTGCTATTTGCATTAGTTACCTTTTAACCGAATTCTATCCATAACTGAGAAGCAAATAGTCTGGCAAAATCCACACAGTTTTTTCAAAGACATAAAGCCAAAATATGGCCAAAGCTATAAAAGATTGGTTATTCCCAGGTTGTTAACATGTACGTGCTTAGTTGCTCAGTTGTGTCTGACTCTTTTCAACCTCATAGACTGTAGCCCCCAGGCTCCCCTGTCCCTGGAATTTTCCAGGCAAGAATACTAGAGTGGATTGGCATCTCCTACCCCAGGGGATCTTCCCAACCCAGGGACTGAAGCCATATTTACATCTCCTGCATTGGCAGGCATATTCTTTACCACTGTGCCACCCTGGGAAGCCCGGTCAACATGGATGGCTTGTGACAATTATTCAAATAAGCATGCCATTGGTGGGCCTGGTGATGCTGTTACCAGAGGAGTAGAAATGTATTCTAAAGGATTTTTGACTTGAGCAAGATTTGAAATGAGTAAGAAGTTTTTTGAACAAAATGATTCTGCAGTTTTCATAAGCCAAGAACTCTTCAAAATACATCTCTGAGGCACTTGCATAAATATTTAGAGCCTGGTTGAATTCCTTGCTATTCCTTTAACACACTTCACTGTATGTATATCTGATACCTTTGTTGTTCTTTCTGAATGAAATAGCCTCCAGCCACAGGTGCCTGTCACACTCAAATATCATTGCTTCTGTGAAGCATCACATAGGGATCAACAGAAATCTCTCAGGCTGAATTAATTCCTCCCCACTCTGAGTGCTCACAGCATTTTGTGATTTGCCATTCAAATTGCACTTATTGGGCTATATTATCCTTACTGGTAGATATATCTCTGTTCCCTAAAAGACTGTGATCACAGGACCCAATAGTACCTGATACATCTTAAAGCCTCCTTATAGACAGGTTTAATGTTTGAATCATCCTATCTTTTCTCCATTCCTCTGTGTCATGATAATACCAAGTTCATCCAGTTTTGGCTAACTTCATGATGTACAGTGTTAAAAAGTTCTGATCTGACAATTTAGATATAAATTATTCTCAGTCACAAATCTATCTTGGAAAAAAGCATGGAGTTGTAGTTTTAAGAGATTTCGTGGTTTGGGGCAATCGACTTGCCTGCATGGCTTCAGTTTCTTCATTGAGAAAATGAGGACTAAATAATCTGTACATTCCCATCTTCTCCTAGTCTATGAACCAATGTCCTTTCCTGAATTCATGTAAAATTAATGATCTCGATTTTATTTTTTAGTGCTGGGTCTCTGTTGCTTTCTCCAGTTGTGGTGAGCAGAGCCCAGGCCTCCCATTGTGGTGGCTTCTCTTGCTGCAGAGCACTGGTTCTAGACATACAAGCTTCAATCGTTGCAGCATGCGGGTCCCAGGGCACGCGGTCTTCAGTAGTTATGGTTTGCAGGCTTAGCTGCTCCATGGCATGTGGGATCTTCTCAGACCAGGGATCGAACTGGCAGACCCTGCATTGGCAGGCAGATTCTTATTCACTCTGCCACCAGGGAAATCCTAGGTTTTGTTTTGTTTTAACTTTGTTTCCTCTTCCTCTGCTCTGTTTTTTCTTAAGAAAAAAATCAAATTTAAATTCTTTATAGTTTGCTATGATGTCATTAGAGCTCTGAAAGTCACAGATACAGATTTAATCCCTTCGTCTGACACTGACTAAACTAACCGGATAATCTTGTCATTTTCAGCTTGGCTAAGCTTCAGCTTCCTCGTGTGTGAAATGAGAATAATAGTGATAGTGGTGGTTTCATAGAGTTGTGCATAATCTTCTTCTGTACTTCTTGTGACTCTCTGCAGCTGCAAGTTGTGTAGGGATGCAAAGGTCTTAGTAACACAAATATGTTCACTCACAAATTAATCAGGGGAAAAAGTGGAAGCAGTGACAGATTTTATTTTCTTGGGCTCCAAAGTCACTTCGGACAGTGACTACAACCACTAAATGAAAAGATGCTTGCTCCTTGGAAGAGAAGCTATGACCAACCTAGACAGTGTACTAGAAAGCAGAGACATCATTTTGTCAACAAAAGTCTACATAGTCAAATCTATGGTTTTTTTTCCAGTAGTCATGTGTGGATGTGAGAGTCAGACTATAAAGAAAGTTGAGTGCCGAAGAACTGATGCTTTCAAATTGTGGTGCTGGAGAAAACTTGAGAGTCCCTTGGACTGCAAGGAGATCAAACCAGTCAATCCTAAAGGAAATCAGCCCTTAATAATAACCAAAAGGACTGATGGTTGGGCTGAAGCTCCAATACTTTGGCTACCTGATGCCAAGAGCCAACTCACTGGAAAAGACTCTGATGCTGGGGAAGATTGAAGGCAAAAGGACATGGGAGTGGCAAAGGATGAGATGGTTAGATAGCATCATCAACTCAATGGATATGAATTGGAACAAATACCCGGAGACAGAGGAGCCTTGCATGCTGCAGTCCATGAGGTTGTAAAAAGTTGGATATGACTTAGAAACTGAACAACAACAACTATTTTCTCCCATTTTATAAAATGTAATCTATTTCTTGCTGATTGCCAGATATCATAAACATCTGATAATACAGTACAAATAAAGTACTGAGTACTGCGCCACTACCATTTGTAATACAGCCATGAAAAATAATCTGAAGAAGAAAGAACTAATAAAAAATATAGCAGACTAGGTACCTTAAAATTACTGGATAGAGTATGGGAATAAATAGATAAATCTCTACAATATTTATCACAAAAAGCAACTATATTTATGATCATATGGCAAAAATTTCTAAAGGGTGTTTTTAGGTACTGTGATGCAGTCTTTAAATGCTCAAACTTAATTACTTAATTCCTTTCTTTTACTAAGAAGTATTTATGGAAGCTATGAGCAAAAGGATGAGATTCAGCATGAAAATAGCAGTGCCTACCCACTGGGCCTTGTAGGACTGGCCAGGGAAAGTGAGAGGCAGCAAAGATGTTCTTCACTTAGCTCTCAGTTCTGCCTCTGGCCAACTCTGGAGGTTACCCTTATTAGCCAAGTGAGAAAGCAATGGAGAAAAACACGAAGACTCATGGTCTGTGTATGTTTAACATCTAGCAGTTTATTACAATTTCAACCTAAGCTGTCCTATGCTTAGCCACTCAGTTGTATCTGACTCTTTGCAACTCTATGGACTCTTTGCAGCCCACCAGGCTCCTCTGTCCTTGGGGATTCTCCAGGCAAGAATACTGGAGTGGGTTGCCATGCCCTTCTCCAGGGGATCTTCTCAACCCAGGCATCAAACCCAGGTCTCCAGTATTGCAGGCAGATTCTTTACTGACTGAGCCAAAACCTAAGCATCTCTATTCAAATATGAAAAACAAATGGATAATTTCAAAACTTCAGTAGAACTTTGGTAAATATTCATTTCATTTATTTCTTTTGCATTTTGTAATAAAGGTAAATTCATTAACTTTCTATGCTGTTAATAGTACCAAGTTTTACTGCTGATAAAGCAAGAGTTGGCCAAGTCTGCTTAGGTAGTCAGAGATCAGATACTGGCTCCCTTACCCTAAGACATAATAGTAAGGATGTTTACTGTCCCTTTTTTATCACCAGTAATAGTAAATACTTTACATCTTCATTCTAATTCTCATTATAATCTTTTCAGGATAGATTCTGTTGCCCCTAGTTTACAGATAAGAAATTTGAAGTGAAAGAAATTAAAGAAATGTCACCAGAGTCACTGATTGTCTTCGTAACTCCACAGCCTCTTTCACTATGTTCAACTCCTTTCTTGGCCAAAATTCAGGTTTGGATGTATTTGCTAATAATAGAAGAATTACACCTACAGGGAAGAATCTTTAGAGTATAAGTTTATCTTTGGAAAAAAGTGGTAATTTTAAACCTTTTTTTCCTTTTGCATCTCAATTATTATTACTGGTAAATTTAAGAAATCAAGTTTAAAAGTTATGCATTTATTTCATTGTTGTTCTCTTTTTCTACAGACTTCCTGGAGGAATACTAAAGAACAATGACCAAAAACCATGTTGTACCAAAAACAAAATAGAAAAAATAAAAGAAAAAAGTCTGCAATTTAAATAAATCCCTAAACTCAGTAGGGATTGAGTTTCCCACTCAATCCCTCTCCCACATCATTTTAACAACTGAAATGTGAACTACAAAGAGATTCAGTGAACTTTCTAGGGTCATTGATTTCAAAGTCTGCTGAGAAAACACACCAACTGTTTTTGCCCTGTCTGTGGATTTTGATAGCTATCTTTGATCCAAGCATATTGTAGTGAAAATATGAAATTTATTTTTTAATAAAATAATAAAAACAACTGAATTTTTGTGTTATGAGCAACCATTTACTTCTACTTATAGCAGCTTTGGTCATGGGTTACTTGTGAAGGCATTTTCATATGGGCAATATAAATTACATAAAGAAAGACTTTAAATATTTACATATTTTTTGTTATATTAAAGTTGCAGCAAAAGAAATATTTCTTGTCAGTTGAAGACTGAGAATAACCTATGTGGAAATTTCAGAATTGAATCTGTTGGCTCTAGAAACAGTAGAAAAGCAGTAGAAAGCATAGTTATATTTCATACTGTATTCTTTGAAGGATTTAACTTACTAAAACTGCTTCAGAATACAAAGGTTAAAAAGGACCTTACAATTTTTAAATTGATTTTCAGGACCAAAAGTTTCTCTTTAGGATGTGATACATTTCTTCATTAAAATTGTAAAGCTGAAAGGCATCTAGCTATAAGAGTTGCTGAATTGCCATCTAAATTAAATAGAAAGAGGAGAGTGAAAAAGTTGTCTTAAAACTCAACATTCAGAAAACTAAGATCATGGCACCCGGTCCCATCAATTCATGGCAAATAGATGGGGAAACAATGGAAATAGTGACTGAGTTTATTTTGTGGGGCTCCAAAATCATTTCAGATGGTGACTGAAGCCATGAAATTAAATGATAATTGCTCCTTGGAAGAAAGGACCAACCTAGATAGCATATTTAAAAGCAAAGATATTACTTTGCTGACAAAAGTCCATCTAGTCAAAGCTATGGTTTTTTCCAGTAGTCATATATGGATGTGAGAGTTGAACTATAAAGAGAGATGAGCACTGAAGAACTGATGCTTTTGAACTGTACTGTTGGAGAAGACTCTTGAGAGTCCCTTGGACTGCAAGGAGATCCAACCAGTCCATCCTAAAGGAGATCAGTCCTGAACATTCATTGGAAGGACAGATGCTAAAGCTGAAACTCCAGTACTTTGGTCACCTGATGCAAAGAGTCAATTCATTGGAAAAGACCCTGATGTTCGGAAAGATTGAAGGCAGGANCATGGGAGTGGCAAAGGATGAGATGGTTAGATAGCATCATCAACTCAATGGATATGAATTGGAACAAATACCCGGAGACAGAGGAGCCTTGCATGCTGCAGTCCATGAGGTTGTAAAAAGTTGGATATGACTTAGAAACTGAACAACAACAACTATTTTCTCCCATTTTATAAAATGTAATCTATTTCTTGCTGATTGCCAGATATCATAAACATCTGATAATACAGTACAAATAAAGTACTGAGTACTGCGCCACTACCATTTGTAATACAGCCATGAAAAATAATCTGAAGAAGAAAGAACTAATAAAAAATATAGCAGACTAGGTACCTTAAAATTACTGGATAGAGTATGGGAATAAATAGATAAATCTCTACAATATTTATCACAAAAAGCAACTATATTTATGATCATATGGCAAAAATTTCTAAAGGGTGTTTTTAGGTACTGTGATGCAGTCTTTAAATGCTCAAACTTAATTACTTAATTCCTTTCTTTTACTAAGAAGTATTTATGGAAGCTATGAGCAAAAGGATGAGATTCAGCATGAAAATAGCAGTGCCTACCCACTGGGCCTTGTAGGACTGGCCAGGGAAAGTGAGAGGCAGCAAAGATGTTCTTCACTTAGCTCTCAGTTCTGCCTCTGGCCAACTCTGGAGGTTACCCTTATTAGCCAAGTGAGAAAGCAATGGAGAAAAACACGAAGACTCATGGTCTGTGTATGTTTAACATCTAGCAGTTTATTACAATTTCAACCTAAGCTGTCCTATGCTTAGCCACTCAGTTGTATCTGACTCTTTGCAACTCTATGGACTCTTTGCAGCCCACCAGGCTCCTCTGTCCTTGGGGATTCTCCAGGCAAGAATACTGGAGTGGGTTGCCATGCCCTTCTCCAGGGGATCTTCTCAACCCAGGCATCAAACCCAGGTCTCCAGTATTGCAGGCAGATTCTTTACTGACTGAGCCAAAACCTAAGCATCTCTATTCAAATATGAAAAACAAATGGATAATTTCAAAACTTCAGTAGAACTTTGGTAAATATTCATTTCATTTATTTCTTTTGCATTTTGTAATAAAGGTAAATTCATTAACTTTCTATGCTGTTAATAGTACCAAGTTTTACTGCTGATAAAGCAAGAGTTGGCCAAGTCTGCTTAGGTAGTCAGAGATCAGATACTGGCTCCCTTACCCTAAGACATAATAGTAAGGATGTTTACTGTCCCTTTTTTATCACCAGTAATAGTAAATACTTTACATCTTCATTCTAATTCTCATTATAATCTTTTCAGGATAGATTCTGTTGCCCCTAGTTTACAGATAAGAAATTTGAAGTGAAAGAAATTAAAGAAATGTCACCAGAGTCACTGATTGTCTTCGTAACTCCACAGCCTCTTTCACTATGTTCAACTCCTTTCTTGGCCAAAATTCAGGTTTGGATGTATTTGCTAATAATAGAAGAATTACACCTACAGGGAAGAATCTTTAGAGTATAAGTTTATCTTTGGAAAAAAGTGGTAATTTTAAACCTTTTTTTCCTTTTGCATCTCAATTATTATTACTGGTAAATTTAAGAAATCAAGTTTAAAAGTTATGCATTTATTTCATTGTTGTTCTCTTTTTCTACAGACTTCCTGGAGGAATACTAAAGAACAATGACCAAAAACCATGTTGTACCAAAAACAAAATAGAAAAAATAAAAGAAAAAAGTCTGCAATTTAAATAAATCCCTAAACTCAGTAGGGATTGAGTTTCCCACTCAATCCCTCTCCCACATCATTTTAACAACTGAAATGTGAACTACAAAGAGATTCAGTGAACTTTCTAGGGTCATTGATTTCAAAGTCTGCTGAGAAAACACACCAACTGTTTTTGCCCTGTCTGTGGATTTTGATAGCTATCTTTGATCCAAGCATATTGTAGTGAAAATATGAAATTTATTTTTTAATAAAATAATAAAAACAACTGAATTTTTGTGTTATGAGCAACCATTTACTTCTACTTATAGCAGCTTTGGTCATGGGTTACTTGTGAAGGCATTTTCATATGGGCAATATAAATTACATAAAGAAAGACTTTAAATATTTACATATTTTTTGTTATATTAAAGTTGCAGCAAAAGAAATATTTCTTGTCAGTTGAAGACTGAGAATAACCTATGTGGAAATTTCAGAATTGAATCTGTTGGCTCTAGAAACAGTAGAAAAGCAGTAGAAAGCATAGTTATATTTCATACTGTATTCTTTGAAGGATTTAACTTACTAAAACTGCTTCAGAATACAAAGGTTAAAAAGGACCTTACAATTTTTAAATTGATTTTCAGGACCAAAAGTTTCTCTTTAGGATGTGATACATTTCTTCATTAAAATTGTAAAGCTGAAAGGCATCTAGCTATAAGAGTTGCTGAATTGCCATCTAAATTAAATAGAAAGAGGAGAGTGAAAAAGTTGTCTTAAAACTCAACATTCAGAAAACTAAGATCATGGCACCCGGTCCCATCAATTCATGGCAAATAGATGGGGAAACAATGGAAATAGTGACTGAGTTTATTTTGTGGGGCTCCAAAATCATTTCAGATGGTGACTGAAGCCATGAAATTAAATGATAATTGCTCCTTGGAAGAAAGGACCAACCTAGATAGCATATTTAAAAGCAAAGATATTACTTTGCTGACAAAAGTCCATCTAGTCAAAGCTATGGTTTTTTCCAGTAGTCATATATGGATGTGAGAGTTGAACTATAAAGAGAGATGAGCACTGAAGAACTGATGCTTTTGAACTGTACTGTTGGAGAAGACTCTTGAGAGTCCCTTGGACTGCAAGGAGATCCAACCAGTCCATCCTAAAGGAGATCAGTCCTGAACATTCATTGGAAGGACAGATGCTAAAGCTGAAACTCCAGTACTTTGGTCACCTGATGCAAAGAGTCAATTCATTGGAAAAGACCCTGATGTTCGGAAAGATTGAAGGCAGGAGGAGAAGGGGACAACAGAGGACAAGATGGTTGGATGACATCGCCAACTTTTTGGACATGAGTTTGAACAAGCTCTGGGAGTTAGTGGACAGGGAAGCCTGGGATGCTGCAGTCCATGGGGTCTCAAAGAATCGGACACAACTAAGCAACTGAACTAAACTGAACAACAAGCAAACAAGTTTTGTGTTCTTTCTTTTATTTTTCACTGTTAGATTTAGCAAATGTGAGAAGCAGTTTAAAAATGCATATACCAATCTATGAGTGGCCTCAAGAAAGAAACATTTCCCAAGAGAAAGAAACCTTTAGGATTATTCCAAATATAATAAACTCTTAATATATTTTCATACAATGAGCATCTATTGTGTCAATAAATATGCTGACACACAGATATGACAGTCCATACGAAAAAGTCCTTTACTATCCTTCAACCCCATGCATGCATGCATGCATGCTAAATCGCTTCAGTCATGCCCGACTCTTTAAGACTCTATGGAATATAGCCTGCCATGTGCCTCTGTCCATGGGATTCTCCAGGCAAGCATGCTGGAGTGGGTTGCCATGTCCTCTTCCAGGGGATCTTCCTGACCCAGGGATCAAACCTGCATCTCCTGTGGCTCCTGCATTGAAGGATTCTTTATGCTGAGCCACCAGAGGAAGCCCATCCTCTGACAACAAATGGTTCCTGACAACAAATAGGTTCCACCAGAGGAACCCCATATGAGTCTCAAATTCACTGATTCTATATCCTTTCCAATATCTTTCCCCACAACCAATGTTCTTACTTCCCTCCTTGCCTCAATAAAATTTTCTGAACAATCTTTATTATCATCTCCTTGCAGATAACCTTGACTTCTTTCCCCTGACAGGTTAGCAGAATTAGAGGAGTTACAGGTTAAAAAAGTGTATGTGTTTGTCAAAAAATCATCAAATTGTACACAATTGTTATGCATTTCCTTGCATGTAATTTACTTTTATAAAACTTTAGACAAATATTGAACTCTAGGTAACAGATTTGCTGTTTGAAATGGTATGGATTGGCAATGTTAAACTTACTTGCATAAATGAGTAAATAAAGGTAATGGAGCATTATCTTAAGAGGGAGTCACAAATACGGGAAGAAGGGACATTAGTATTGGATTGAGATGGAAAGCATTAGTATAAACTCATGGATTTTAATATCTACCGTTCTCACCAGGAAAATCTACAAGTGATAATATATATAGGCATATATGTGTATATGTGCACATATACATGTACACATATAAGATGTGTCCACTGAGACTGTCTAAAAGTTATCACTTAGCATTAGCATGAGCACACCTAATACCTAGAGCTTGATTACTATTTCCATTTTGCATTAAAAGGAACTTAGAGTTCTTAAAGAAAAAAATGATTCCAGGGCTGTATCAGAGGGGAAAGTGTAATTATAAAGGCTATTACTTGGAAAATTGAGAAAAGTCAAATATGGATGGTAGAGTTAATAACAGTGCTTATCAATACCAATTTTCCTAATTTTATTAACTGTATCATGGTTACATAAGAAAATGCCCCTTTTTTGAGAATATATTCACTGAACTATTCAATGGTATATAGTTATCAGTTTCTTCAACTTACTGTCAATGATTTAGAAAAAAGTCATGCATTTAAAGGGAAAGACAGAAACAGAGAGAAAAAGAGAAGGGGAATGAGAGAGAGAGAAAGAATGATAGATGTCAATGGGAGAAAATATAAACAACCAATTAATATAAGTAAAAGTTATTTCCTTTACTCTTCTTGTCGCTGTCGCTCTTTTCATTATCTGCTCCTCTACTCTGAAGATGTGGAAATGAGGAGTTGACTCACACAGATCAGACTCATGAGAAACTGGTGACAAGGCCAACTTAAAGAGTTGCCGCAGGTATCAGAAAGTTGAATCTTCTATGCGGCTTATTCTCTTTCTATAAGAAATTGACATGAAGTCCAACAGATATGTACAGTCACCTCTTTTTGTGGAATCAGAAGAAAAGAAAGGAGTTAGTCAAATTATGCCAGGTCAATGCTTATATTTTTCTGTCTGAAGACAGAATGTCTAAGGATAAAGTATTGGAAAATCCAGTTCCCTGCCTAGAGCATTTTCTCACTTTGTGTTGTTGAAATGAAAAGTATTACATGTGGGTTTGGAGGACTTCCTCTTTCAAGTTTTCACATTAATAATCAGTTCACATATTGCTTTCCTTAGCTATGTTAATACATTATCTGAGCCACAGTCAAGCCCTTTTATTATTGGTTTCCAAAGAAAATCATGTCCTTCTTTGAAAGATGACTTCCCAGGTTACTGATCTTACCTACTCTGTGCTAAATTTATTATACTAGCTGTTAAGAGTTGGGATGAGATGGTTGCTCCACTGTAACTCATGGGCATTTTTACTACAATTAAATGATTTTAAAAAATTAACCAAAGTTGTTTAATCAAATTAAAAATTGTCTGAACTAAGTTAAACTTTATAAAGTTCTAAAATCTCACTGTCTGGTTACAGACTAAATGAAGTAGATATAATTTCTTCTACTAAGTGCAAGTAAAAGTCCTTGATGTTATATATGAAATAAATATCAGAACATTGTGAAGGTAGTGAGAAGGAAAGACCAGCTATGGATTTTGAAACCCTCAAAAGACCTTGTGGCAAATTCCCTGAGTTTTCTTTTTGACTTGTATATCCTCACTGGGTGGTGCTAGAGAAACCATAACCCAGAAAAGTGAGTAAGAATTGGTTTAAAAGAAGTAAGCCACAAAGAAAAACACCAATACAATATACTAACACATACATATGGAATTTAGAAAGATGGTAATGATAAACCTGTATGCGAGACAGCAAAAGAGACACAGATGTATAGAACAGCCTTTTGGACTCTGTGGGAGAGGGAGAGGGTGGGAGGATTTGGGAGAGTGGCATTGTAACATGTATGATATCATTAGTGAAACGAATCGCCGGTCTAGGTTTGATGCAGGATGCAGGATGCTTGGGACTGATGCACGGGGATGATCCAGAGAGATGGTGTGGGGCGAGACAGGGGAGGGGGGTTGGGATTGGGAGCTCATATACACTCGTGGCTGATTCATGTCAGTGTATAGCAAAACGAATACAGTATTGTAAAGCAAAACAAACTAAAAAATAAAAATTTTTTAAAAAGAAAATAAATAAAAGCCCATTCTCTCTAGCAAAGGACAAAGAAAGGGACAGCATGAAAAGAGAACAATTTTTTTAGACAATAACTACCCTAACACAGAAATACATCCTGGAACAAAATGAAGATCTGGCTCCATTGTACAGTAACTAAAGTCATTTAGTTATTTGCGACCCCATGAACTACAGCACGCCAGGCTTTCTTGTCCCTCACTATCTCCTAGAGTTTGCTCAAACTCATGTCCATTGAGTCGATGATGCCATCCAATCATCTCATCTTCTGTTGTCCCCTTCAGGCTTCCACCCTTGCCAGGATGTAATAAGGCACTGCCAATATGGTGTCTGAGAAGCCAGGTAGAGAAGTAGAACTCTCATCCTCAGCTAGCAGTCAGAAGCCTCTCCCTACAGTGTCAGTGGAGGCCACTGACGGATTCCCACCTGGCAGCAATGAGGTGATTCTGGAGAAGGCTGACTGGGGAACTTTCCCTACCAGCCAGCCCTGAAACAGCCTCCCTCCTGTAGTGTCAGTGGAGGTCAAAACCAAGTGAAAGTCAAGGGGGAAGCAACGGCACCCCCTCCATACCCAGTGAGAAAACTGTCATGGAGACTGAATAGGGAGCCCGAAATCTCACCTCCATTCAGCAGAAACGAGGCAGCCCTGAGGTATCAGCAGAGGACAAATGCGGACCTGAACCTTTATCCCCCAGTAGTGAGGAAGTATCCCCACCCCCATGACACAGTATCAGGGAGGCAGATAAAAGAGATTCAGATATGACCTAGAGTCTCACAACATAGCACCCAAAATGTCCAGGATAGAATAAAAACATCACACATTATGCTAAGAACCAGAAAAATCTCAATATGAGTGAACAAAGACACTCAACAAATGCCAGCACTAATATGACCCAGATGTTTGCTTTTAAAAGAGCCATTATGAAAATGTCTCAATGAGCAACTATAAATGCACTTGAAACAAATGAAAAAATGGAAAACATCAGCTCAGAAATGGAAAATATCAAGAAGAGCCAAGTAGAAATTTAAAAACTGAAAAAATAATTGAAGTAAAAAGCTCAGTGGATGTCTCAGAAGCGGAATGGAGAGGAGAACTCCAGAAAATGAAAAACAAAGAAAACAACTTGAAAGCAACAAGAGAGAAATGACATTTTACCTACCAGGCGGAAGGCCACATCGAACGATAATGGATTTCTCATCCTCATGGAAGTGAGAAAGAAATGTTACATTTTCAGATAATGAAAGAAAAGAAACATCAACCCCAAATGCTGTATCTGGCTTCCACAAGTAAATCCTGTATATTCTTCTTAAGGAATGTTGAGGAAAAAGACATGTTCAGATGAATGAAACCTGAGAGAATTTGTCAACAGCAGAACATAAGCTAAAATGATGACCAAAGGAAGTCTTTGAATAAGAAAGGAAATTATGAAGAAGAAATTGTAGAACATAAGAGACAACAACTGTCTGTAAATACAAAAGAGCTGCCTTTTCCTCTTAAACATTCTAAATTTTGTTTACACAGTTGAAACAAAAAATACAATATTCTATTCTGTGAATCTCATTGCCTGTAGAGGAAGGAATTAAAAAATAATATAAAAGGACTTATAGAGTCATGTGTTCTATATTTGATTTCAGTATCAGTAAATCTTTGTGCTTATGGAAGAATTCTATATCTTGATTGTAGTTGTGGCTACAGGAAACTACACATATAATTAAATAACACACCTATACACAACATTGTATTAATGTAAATTTCCTGGTTTTGCAACTTTTGTAAATCTTCATTTCAAAATAAACAACAAATAATAAGCTTCAAATATTTCTTTAATAGGCCATATTCAGAAATATTTTCTGTGAGAAAACGTAAAACACACACACTAGAGTAGGTGTAAAATCATAGAGCAGATCTCCTGAGTAACTAATTGAAGTTTTCTTGTCTTTCTTTTATAGTTATTTATGGCCTGTTTGATTTGGAGAATGCAGTCCTGTTTTGATGCTAATGTTATTATCAATTTCCTCTCTTTTATGTCTTCAGTAATTAACCTGTGTAAAACCTCATGGGTCCAGACTTGTGCACACAGTGGGGGAAGGAGAGGGTGGGACGGGGTTCAGGATGGGGAACACATGTATACCTGTGGCGGATTCATGTTGATGTATGGCAAAACCAATACAATATTGTAAAGTAATTAACCTCCAATTAAAATAAATAAATTTATATTTAAAAAAGAAAAATGTATATTATCACATGTAAAACAGATAGCTAGTGGGAATTTTCTGTATAACACAGGGAGCTCACCAACAACAGAGAGGAGTGGGATGGGGGAGGCGTGGGAGGGAGGCTCCTGAGAGAGGGAATATATGTACACTTATGGCTGATTCACGCTGTTGTATGGCAGAAACTAAAACAACCATCCTTCCATTAAAAATAAATTTTAAAAAGATTTTTAAAAAGCTCATGAATCCTTTTGACTGGATGACTATAACTGACACCTTTTTAGCATTCCCTGAAGAAAAAAAAAGGAAAACTCAAGCATTACTATCAGCTATCAAACTATAGCAGCAAATACCTTGGAATTCTGAAAGCACATTTTTTCTTTTCCTGCAAAGTGAAAAAGGACTGGCACAGGAGTCTCAGGATCTATTACTGGCCCCAAAAGACAGTGGCATCTAACTGTGACAGCCAAATACATCCAGGCCTTATGCCTTAACTGGGTCTCATTTTCTTGCCTACAGTGAAAATCCATCCTGCCCTTCTGACCTATAGTATATATTTTCAGAGTCTCTACAAAGTACAGATCACTCCCTTGGATTTGACCCTGTTCTCCCCATGAAGTCCTTTTCAAACTATGTGATCTTCTCTACTGGCACAATTGATTTAACTAGTATAAGATTCTCTTTCTTATACTAATTTGAAATCGCGATCCATAGATTCAAACTGGATGAACTTAAGGTCCGATTTTGCCAATTTTCTATGTCTATTACTTTTTTCAATTATGAAACATTTCAAACATACAAAAACACCCAATTACTCCTTGTCCTGAGTGAATGTGTTAACATTTTCTATATTTTTTTCAATTTTTTCTAAAATAATTACTAAAAATTTGATATAGATATAAAATTAGAGACTAGTACAAGAGACATCTGATTTCCCTGGTGGCTAAGCTGGTAAAGAATCCACCTGTCAAGGAAAGAGATGCAAGAGACACCAGTTCAGTCCCTGGGTCTGGGAGATGCCCTGGAGAAGAAAATGGCAACCTACTCCAGTATTGCTACCTGGAAAATTCCGCGGACAGAGGAGTCTGGTGGGCTATCTAGATGGAGTCCACGGGGTGGCAGAGGGTCAGACACAACTGAGCACACATGCCTCAGTTGGACCAGAAGAGATATCAGTCATAAAACAATTACCAAAATTTTGTCATATTCACTGAATCTGTTCTTTACTTATTTTTTAAAATTGTGATAAAAACATAACATAGAGTTTATCATCATAACCATGCTTAAGTGCATAATTTAGTAGTATTAGCCATATTCCTACTGTTATACAATGAATTTCTAGAAGTTTTTCATCTGGTAAAACTGAAACTCTATGCTCTTTGAACAATTCATTTTTTCCTTCCCCCAATCCCTGGAAACCACAATTCAACTTTCTGTTTCTATGAATTTGTCTATTATAAATGCCACATGTAGGTGGAACTATACAGTATCTGTTTTTTATATCTGGCTAACTTCATTTAGCATGTCCTGAAGGTTCATCTGTGTTGTAGCACATGACAGAATTTCCTTCACGAATCACAGTCCAATACATGTATTACCTCATTTTCCTTATATATTCATTGGTTGATGGACTTTTGGGCTACTTCTGTTTCTTAGCTGTTACTAGTACTGCTTCAGTGAACTCGAGTGTGCAAATATCTCTTTGAAATTGAGTTTTCAATTCTTTTGAATATACGTGCAGAAGTGGAACTGTTGGATCATATGGTAATTATGTTTTTATTTTTTTGAGGATCCTCCATACTGCTTTCCAAAGTGGCTGCATCATTTTACATTCCCATTAACTGTGCAAAACTTCTACGATCTCCAACATTTTTTTTTTTTTGCTATAGTGGCCATCTTAATGGAGGAGATGATATTTCATTGAAGTTTTCATTTTTCTAATGATTAGTCATGTGGAAGCATTTTTTCATGTATACTTGTGAGCCATCTTGTTTTGAAGCAATGTCCATTCGAATCTTTTGCCCATTTTTTAATCTTGTTGTCGTCATCACTGTTAGGGTTCTTTACACATTCTGGATGTAGCTCCTTATCATATATATGACTTGCAAATATTTTCTCCCACCTGAAGGTTGCCTTTCACTCTGTTGGCTATTTCTTTGATGCACAGATGCTTTTAAATTTGATATAGTTTCATTTGTCTAACTTCGCTCCTGTGTTCTTGGTGTCCTACCAAGAAATCATTGCCAAGTCCAATGTCATGAAGCTTTTCCCCTGTGTTTTCTTCTAGTAATTTTATGGTTTCAGGTCCTACAGTTAGAACTTTAATCCGTATTGAGTTAATTTTTGGTAAATAATGTAAAGTAACGGTCTAAACTAACTCTTTTGCAGGTAGATATTCAGTTTTTTCAACATCGTCTGTTGAAAAAACTGTTCTTTCTCTCATTGTGTCATCTTGTCACTTTTGTTGAAGATTATTTGACCATATGTGCAAGGGTATGTTTCTGGGTTCTCTCTTCTATCCCATTAATTTAATATGCCTGGTTTTATGCCAGTACCACACTGTTTTGATGACTGGCTTTGTATGAAAGTGAAAATATTAGTCACTAGTCGTGTCCAACTCTTTTCTGACCCAGGATCGAATCCGGGTCTCCTGCATTGCAGGCAAATTCTTTACTGTCTGAGCCACCAACTTGACCCATTTTTTAAACAGCTTTTCTTTTTTCTTCTTGGTGCATTTTACAGCAAATATCACACAGCATAATTTTACCCCTACATAGTATGGTTTTCTAACATTTATTGGGCACTTTCTAACAAAATCACAATGTTATTCTCATTCATAATAAAACTGGTACTATTTGGTATCATCTCATACCTAGTTCAAAGTCAAGTGTACAAATTGCCTCCAAAATGTATTTGTTGGTTTTCACCTCAGCTGGTCTCAGCCTGTAGTGAATCGAAGCAGGATTTTGATGCCTACCAGAGCCTGAGGGTGGGCAGCGGCAGGGAAGAATGCTGAACCCTAACCACTAGATCACCAGGGGCAGTGGCCAGGGGCAAGACGCTGGCCGGCCAGCTGTGTAGAAATTAATTTCCATATAGAGACAGAAAGTAGTGAAACAAGTGTTTATTGGGAGAAGAAAGAGTACAGAAATTGTGGATAGACACACAGGCGGGTTCAGAGAGAGTTGCACCCTCTGGTAGTTTGAATTACTTTCATGGGCCATTTGTTCTGAGTTTCCTCTGACCGAGGAAATCTTGCTTTGCCTGGTTCTGACTTCATACTTGTTATATCTCAGGGTCCTCCTGTGTGTGCGTGAGAATGTCTTAACCAAGATGGATTCTATCTAAGAGGCTTATGAGTAGCCGCATCACTTACTATTAGGTGACACTCCCCTCTCTTTTGGCCTCCAAGGAAACTTTCTGTGCACATGTAGTCAGGGAGATCTCCTTCACTGAAAATGAGGAATACGCGGACTTTCATCTCTCATCTAAGCAGGACCCACCCTTCTTTCATCCTGCTTTTATGGAGTTTCTGCTATTATGGAGCTTCTGTCCACAGGGATAGACTGTTCAGCCTGGGTCCCATCTATCTATCTTCTGCCTCAGTTTGTTTAATCAAGATGTAAACAAGGTTCCCACTTTAATTTGATTATGTCTCTAAGTTCCTTTACACTCAGAGAAGTGTCTCACCTCTCTTTTCCCTCTCCAGACACTGTCTTGTACAAACTGGATTATTTGTCCTATAAAATGTCTCACATTTTGGATTTCTCTCTTTACTTCCTTGTTCTGTCATTTAACTTATAATTAGAAATTAACTGGTAACAGACTTTGTTTTCTTGGGCTCCAAAATCACCAGGGACAGTGACTGCAGCCATGAAATTAAAAGATGCTTGCTGCTTGGGAGAAAAGCAATGACAAACCTAGGCAGCATATTAAAAAGCAGAGACATTACTTTGCCTACAAAGGTCCATATAATCAAAGTTATAGTTTTTCCATAACTTTGTGCAGTCACTCAGTCATGTCTGATTCTTTGTGACTCCATGGACTGCAGCATGCCAGTCTTCCCTGTCCTTCACCATCTCCCACAGCTTGCTCAAACTCATGTCCATAGAGTCAGTGATGTCATCCAACCCTCTCATCCTCTGTCATCCCCTTCTCCTCCTACCTTCAATCTTCCCCACCACCAAGATCTCTTTTAATGAGTTGGCTCTTCACATCAGGTGACCAAAGTATTGGAGTTTCAGCTTCAGCATCAGTCCTTCCAATGAATATTCAGGACTGATTTCCTTTAGATTTGACTGGTTTGATCTCCTTGCAGTCCAAGGGACTCGAGAGTCTTCTCCAAAACCACACACACAGTTCAAAAGCATCAATTCTTCATTGCTCAGCTTATTTTATAGTCCAGCTCTTACATGCATATGTGACTACTAGAAAAACCATAGTTTTGACTATACGGACCTTCAGTCCCAAAGAATGCTCAAACTACCGCACAATTGCACTCATCTCACATGATAGTAAAGTAATGCTCAAAATTCTCAAAGCCAAGCTTAAGCAATACATGAACTGTGAACTTCCAGATGTTCAAGATGGTTTTAGAAAAGGCAGAGGAACCAGAGATTAAATTGCCAACATCTGTTGGATCATGGAAAAAGTGAGAGAGTTCCAGAAAAACATCTATTTCTGCTTTATTGATTATGCCAAAGCCTTTGACTGTATGGATCACAATAAACTGGAAAATTCTGAAAGAAATGGGAATACCAGACCACCTGAACTGCCTCTTGAGAAACCTGTATGCAGGTCAGGAAGCAACAGTTAGAACTGGACATGGAACAACAGACTGGTTCCAAATAGGAAAAGGAGTACGTCAAGGCTGTATATTGTCACCCTGCTTATTTAACTTATATACAGAGTACATCGTGAGAAACACTGGGCTGGAGGAAGCACAAGCTGGAATCAAGATTGCCAGGAGAAATATCAATAACCTCAGATATGCAGATGACATCACCCTTATGGCAGAAAATGAAGAACTCAAGAGCCTCTTGATGAAAGTGAAAGAGGAGAGTAAAAAAGTTGGCTTAAAGCTCAACATTCAGAAAATGAAGATCATAGCATCTGGTCCCATCACTTCATGGCAAATAGATGGGGAAACAGTATCAGATTTTATTTTTCTGGGATCCAAAATCACTGCAGATGGTGACTGCAGCCATGAAATTAAAAGACGCTTACTCCTTGGAAGGAAATTTATGACCAAGCCAGATAGCATATTCAAAAGCAGAGACATTACTTTGCCATCAAAGTTCCTTCTAGTCAAGGCTATGGTTTTTCCAGTGGTCATGTATGGATGTGAGAATTGGACTGCGAAGAAAGCTGAGTGCCAAAGAATTGATGCTTTTGAACTGTGGTGTTGGAGAAGACTCTTGAGAGTCCCTTGGACTACAAGGAAGTCCAACCAGTCCATCCTAAAGTAGATCAGTCCTGGGTGTTCATTGGAAGGACTGATGCTGAGGCTGAAACTCCAATACTTTGGCCACCTGATGTGAAGAGCTGACTCATTTGAAAAGACCGTGATGCTGGGAATGATTGAGGGCAGGAGGAGAAGGGGATGACAGAGGATGAGATGGTTGGATGGCATCACTGACTCAATGGACATGGGTTTGGGTGGACTCTGGAAGTTGGTGATAGACAGGGAGGCCTGATGTGCTGCGATTCATGGGGTTGCAAAGAGTCAGACACGACTGAGCAAATGAACTGAACTGTCAGCAAAGTAATCTTTCTGCTTTTTCATATGCTGTCTAGGTTGGTTATAGCTTTTCTTACAAGGAGCAAGTGTCTTTTAATTTCAGTGCTGCAGTCACCATCTGCACTGATTTTGGAGCCCAAGAAAATAAAGTCTGTCACCAGTTAACTTCCATTTATAAGTTTAACGACAGAGCGAGGAAGTAAAGAGAGAAATCCAGAATGTGAAATCTGGACAATCAAAAAGCCTGAGTGCCAGAGTTGATGCCTTCAAACTGTGGTGCTGGAGAAGACTCTAAGAGTCCCTTGGACTGCAAAGAGATCAAACCAGTCAGTTCTAAAGAAAATCAATCCTGAATATTCCTTGAAAGGACTGATACTGAAGCTGAAGCTCCAATACTTCGGTCACCTGATGGGAAAAACTGACTCACTGGAAAAGACCCTAATGCTTGGAAAGACTGAAGGCAGGAGGAGAAGGGGATGATAAGTGATGAAATGGTTGGATGGCATCACTAGCTCAATGGACATGAGTTTGAGTGAACTCTGGGAGGTGGTGAAAGATATCTGGGATAATGCTGCAGTCCATGTGGTCGCAAAGAGTTGGACACAAAACCAACTGAACAACAACTGGTGACTTAATCATATGGTCCTTTAATTACAAATTGAAATGAGCTCAGAACTTTGATTTTGTAATGCTTGCATGCCATTGTTTACATTCATTTGCAAATTGCAGACCCTGGGGTTTTTCCACTTCACTGCTCATTCTCAAATCTGCTTCTAGGTTTTCCGTATATCCAGAATACAGTGTTCTCTTTCCTCAGAAGTGGGTATTTACTGACAAAGCATTTGAACCTGGAGCTTGTGGGGTACCAAGGTTGTCCCCATTCATTTCTCACTATTCCTGCCACTGAACTTTGATTGTTCTACTGCTGTAGGTGATTTATCATTTGTACCCATAATCTGAGGTTTATAGAAATGTCTTACTTTCTAGTTTTCTTTTGATACTGTCAACAGGTTTCTCATTTTCTATCCTAATTGATTCATTTATTTTTCAGGAGGAATTTTTGGGAGATTAAAAACCAATCTTGCTGTCAAGATCACATTATTGGAAGTTCTTCAATTCTTTTTGTTAAAGAAAGAAAATACTACAAAAACACCCCACATCCCAACCCATTCCGTTTTCTCTCCTATACCCATTTCCAAAGGTTAACCCCATCCAGAGGTTGCTATGTCCTATTACCATGCAGGCTTTGTACTTAACACGTATATGCATTCATTAAATATGTATACTTTTCTGTGAGTTTACAATATCTACATATCTGTTTTCATATTATATGTATGATTTGCTACTTGTTTTTCTTTACTCAAAGTTGTATTTCCTGATATTTATCCATGTTGAAACATGAAGCTCTAAATTGTTACTTTTAACTGCTGTAGTGTATATTATAGTTTGAATAAAACATAATTTCTCAGTGTCCTGCCAAGGGAAAATTATTTCATTTCACTGTAAAAAAAAAAATCATCTGTATACATGTTTACTTGTGCACATCTGCATGAGTTTCTCTAAGACAGATACCTAGGAGTGAAAGGACTGGAGTAAAGGGCACATGCATCTTCCATGCTCACATTTATGAGGGTTTCCCTCATGTGTGTCCATACTGATGTTTGTGATGTTTTAATTTTTCACATCCTTGTAGGTATGAAGTGGTATCTCATTGCTAATTTATTTTACACTTTCCTGATCAAGATGTGAGATTGAGAATCTTTCCAAATCTTACCGATACTTTAGTTCTCTTCCATGGTGTCCAGCAATAAAATTGACAATTTCTCCTGAGTTATGTCTCAATTTCATAATGGCTTGTGAGAGTTTTTAAAATATGTTCTGGGTAACAATGCTTTTTTAGTGTTTTTATTGAATACAACAGCTTATTGTGAAGTCTTCTGTGTATCCTCGCTCTTTGTAACTCTACCCGTGCTGCTGTCTCTGTCTTTATCTCAATAACCCCTTCTCTCCCTACAGCTCAGACTCTGCCCATGGAAACATCTTTGGAAACAGGGAGCATACTAACTTTTTCATTTTCCCAGATCTCCATCTCTAACCTCCTGTCACTTCCATGACCATCATTTAAATTTCTTAATGAAACATCCTTTCTTTCTGAAGCATTGACTCTCATGTCAACAGATGTTAAGAGCAGAAGTAGTCTGCCTTTTTGACAACCTAATTGTCAGGATCGTATTCTTTATTAATGACAAATAGTGTTTTTCCTTTTTCCTGCATGTCTCTTATACTTTTCCTCTTTCTGGACCTTTCCTGTTCCATGTCTTTATCAGGATCTTGAAGTTTTGTAAATTCAGTAAACAAAATGTTAGGTGTGTGATAAATTATGAGAAGGATGACATGAAAAAGAAATTCTAATTATTTTATATACATAGACCATGTAATAATAGGAGAAGGAAATGGCAACCCACTCCAGTGTTCTTGCCTTGAGAATTCCAGGGACAGGGGACCCTGGTGGATTGCCGTCTCTGGTGTCACACAGAGTCGGACATGACTGACGTGACTTAGCAGTAGCTGTAGCATATAATAATATAAGAATTTGATATTATTGCAAAATAAAACAGTTGAGGTGACAATGTCAATTTATTGAAATGGGTAGATGTCACAATGAGTCTGGAAAAAAAATAAGTTTCTAAGATATACCAGATCATATTATCACGTTGCCTCCATACACAATACTGATAATAAAGCATAAATTCCTCTAGAAGATTCTATAAGCTTGTAAGTCTGAGCAAGACTCTTTTAAATACTGACACGTAGTTAAAATATACAGATCAGAGACTTTTTTTGTTTTCTTTCACTTTTCTATCTTTTTGTTTGGCTCTTCTCTTAATATAAACTAGAGAAATAAAGGCACCTGTAAATGCTTAGAGTTAATAATTCAGATCACAATTTAAAAGTGTCATTATTTTTCATTTTAAACATAGACATCTTTTTGGTTTCATGAATAAAGCCTCCAATTTTGTTTTCTTCTTACTGAAGTTCTTAAAGAAGTAATATTTTAACATTTGAGAATAAAAGACCAAAGATGATGATAACATTCAACTGTAACTGTATTTCATAATCTAGAACAATTTTCTTTTTATAGGAAAATGCATGGAACAATCATGAGTGTTCATTACAATAATATTTGTGGAAGAAACAACCAACTTGAGATAATGTATCCAGTCCAAGTTTGAATCCAATATGATTTTTTAATCTAAAGCAGAGCTATAATCTAAAAGCAATGTTTAGATTATGAATGACTCAGATTTAAACAGAAAAAATACTGGCATGTGATGTTTAAGATTGTCAAAAATGTGTGATTTTATTTGAAAAATGACAAACATTTTTCAGAATTCCAGGCCTCCTAGTTATTTTAATAGAAATATGTTGGAGGAAGGCTTAAAAACTCTCTTGTTTTCATTAGTTTATACTTGTACCATGAGGAAATTTGCTTAGGAAATTAATAGATTCTTATTTAGCTCAAAAAGTGAAGCCCTAGATTAGGGTTTTTCTCAATGCACAATGCAAAAGACTAATAATTCTATTTGAAAAAAATCATTATTATTATTTAATAATAATATTGACAGTATTAAATTATTAAAATAATAATCATTAGTATTAAAAATGCATTTTTTTTCATTCTGTTCACCCTATATCACATTGAAAAAAAAGAAGTTAATTACCTTGGTGGCTTTGTGCCTCATCTGTCCCAAAGTTTTTTGTTCATTTTAATGATAAATGTAATATTTATACTGGCTTCAGGTTGTACCTTTTACCCCAAATTCTCAATCCCTGATATACAATTGAAACCATTGTCATGAATGGTCAATATAAGAAGGAGCAGGCAAGCTTCATACTCTGTAACTTTTTCCAAAAGTTTTTATTTCCAAGTAAATTTGGTCTACTTTTATCTGCTATTAATTTAGCATGATGAGCTTAATATCATTTATTTAACCAGCCAGTTCATAAATATTTGTATTAAGTCCTGTATACAGGCAATAATTTACTTATGACTAAAGTTTTGAATTCTTTCTTCCTTAAATTAACAAAATCTAGAACTTGTGTTTTTATCCTCAAATATTCTAATAATTTATCTCTTAAAGAAACAAACAAGCCTATATTAATGAGATGACTAAAATTCTTGTCATTTTTATCTCACCATACTTCTTAGAACTGTAAAACGTGGCAGTTTTTATAGCTGTGGCACTTCACACATATCAATTATCCTTGTGAAAATCCTACAGACTCTTACTGAGAAATAATAGTGCCTCCTCCAATATTCCTGAAGGAATATAGTCTGTGACTTTGCAGTAGACTCTAGGACAGACGGCAGTGCCAAGAGCAAACACCAGTGCCTGCCACTAGGCAGGAGAGCCCACATTCTGGAAGGTTCTGGGAGACAGAAGTCATTGAGTAGAAAATAAGATGATCTACGTTTCCTCCCAATCCAGCCAAGACTGCTCAATAGGTCCACAAACAGAAAAGAAACCGAAATCAATATTTATTTAGCTCCTCCAATGTGTTAGTATCAACTTGGACTCATATTGCCAAGTTTCAGTGCTTAACAGCCACATGACCTGGGACAAGAATGTCTCAGCTCTGTAGTTTTTTCATCTGTAAAATGAAGACAATAACACATATTTTTCAGAATTTTCTACCATAATTCAATACATTTGTCCTTACAAAGTGCTTAGAATAGTGTCTGGCTCAAAGTGAGCATTCTATAAATATTTGCTGCTATTATTGCATTATCATTGCTGCTGTCATTAATAAAAGGGGTCACCCACCCATAGGACGTGTTGCAGCAGAACTTCAGCAAACATTCTGTTGATGTAGCTATTCTGATCACTGGGGACATCAACTCTTCATCAGAATGATGTGCAAGATCTTATTAAACTCAGCTATTTCTCTGGAACAACACCAGTAGATTTTACTGTTTTTCCCTGTAGGATAAATCTTCCTATTAAATCTAATCATGACTCATTAGGAGCCAGAGGTTTATAAACAGTGCTTTTTAGATGCCCAGGAGTTTCAAAGGGGACCTTGATCTGTAGTCATCTTGAGGTGTCAAAATGGGCATGCTTTCCTCCCCAAATGACTCATATTTTCTACCTGGAGGCAAGGTTGCTTATGACCTTGACAACTTTAGCCCAGCTGACTGCTCCCAGTAGATCCATGCTGGGAAGAGGAAGTCAGTGTTATCAGATGACTGCTCAGGAATGTGACCCAAAGGGGACCTTAACTGGGACAAAGAGACTGGTCATTTAGCTCTCTTTGGCTGATTGTTTTACATAGTGACTGCAACTCTTGATGTCTACGAGCGATACTGAGGTCACCTTCAACAGTTTCTCTTCTTGTAAACAAGGCAAGGAGTGCTGGGAAATAAGCATATGAGAGACAACAAGTGAGAGTCACCATCACTTCTGACCCTATTAGCCAATATATGACACTATGTGGTAGCCCTGGACCTGGGTTTTAGTAACCCTTAGATATTTTTGGCTGCTTTGTTTAAAAACTGAACTTGAAAGCCATGAATACTAGTGAGGTTGGATGGTGTAGCTGAGAGAGTTCAGGATTTGAAGGGATCAAATCTCAGCCCCCTTACTTAATAACTTTGTATCCTTGATCTTATAACCTATCTATGTGTTATCACCCTAATTTGTAAAATGGTGATTATAATAACGACCTCAATAGATTTATTAAAGTGAAGTGAAGTCACTCAGTAGTGTCCAACTCTTTGTGACCCCATGGACTATATACAGTCCATGAAATTCTCCAGGACAGAATACTGGAGTGGGTAGCTGTTCCCTTCTCCAGGGGATCTTGCCAATCCGGGATGAAACCCCTGTCTCCCGCATTGTAGGTGGATTCTTTACCAGCTGAGCCACAAGGGAAGCCCAGATTTATGCAAAGATGAAATTAAAAAGCATAAGGTCAGTGCTCAGTAGTTATTGGTTCCTTTTTCATTAGGTTGTAAGATAACAGTACCCAATCCTTCCATCCACAGGATTGTGTCGAGTGTTAGAAGACATTCACATATTCACATTGGTGTCTATCACTCCATCCACTCTAACCATCCTTGTTGCTCAAACATGGTAGACATTCTCCTGACTTAGGGCAATGAATCCAGCTATTCTCCCTCCCTGAATGTCTTTTCTCCCAACTGTGTGTATGGGCTGACTTTTAAAATCTTCTTCAACTGTGCTCAAATGTCTTCTCACTGTGGCTTATCTTGACCACTTCGCTTAAAACTGCAATCTCTACGTTGTTCCTCAATGCCCCCTCGTGACTCTATTACTGATTCTCCCTACCAGGCTTCTTTCGTTTTTTAAGTATATTTATCACAGTATTTTGGAGAAGGAAATGGCAACCCACTCCAGTGTTCTTGCCTGGAGAATCCCAGGGACGGGGGAGCCTGGTAGGCTGCCGTCTATGGGGTCACACAGAGTCAGACACGATTGAAGGGACTTAGCAGCAGCATCACAGTATTCTTGCCTGGAGAACCCCATAGAGCCTGGCATCCTACAATCCATGGGGTCACAAAGAGTCAGACACAACTTAGCAACTGAACAGCAGCAGCACTCTACAAAATCTACTTTTTATTATGCTTATTGTTTATTCTCTGCCTTCCCCTATCAGAATGCATAACCTGCAAAAGCTAAAATCTTTATTTAAATCACTGATGTATCCCAAAGTTTGATCTATGCCAATGTTTCCATGTGTATAATTAGGGCACAGTGTAAGTATTTTTGGATGAAGACACACACGCATTTCAGACTAATCAAACCATAGAACTTACTCAGGGATGAGCTGGGCCCTGAATTACCATGCTTTTTTCACCACATTCCAAGAGCCTGGAGTGTAAAAAGGATGAAATGTATAATGGAATGGATAAAAAAAGTCAGTTCAAATATAATGCAGCACCACAAGAGGGCTGGGAATTACTCAGGCTTAAGCAAAATCCATTATCATTATTCTCTTCTTTCTGAACCTGACAACCAAACTAAACATACTGGCTTAGGGTTTTCTCTATATTTGACTTATATCATATAAGCAGAAGGTCAAGAAAATGTGGAGAATATTAACTACAGATCCCAAATTTTGATATAATCATGATGAATATTTGTGTTCATTGGGTCATTAAGTTTGAATGTTGACATTTAAATTAACGCTCGGTTCAGTTCAGTTCAGCCACTCAGTCATGTCCAACTCTTTGTGACCCCATGAACCACAGCACTCCAGTCCTCCCTGTCCATCACCAACTCCCGGAGTCCACCCAAACCCATGTCTGTTGAGTCAGTGATACCATCCAACCATCTCATCCTCTGTCATCCCCTTCTCCTCCTGCCCTCAGTCTTTCCCAGCATCAGGGTCTTTTCCAATGAGTCAGCTCTTCGCATCAGGTAGCCAAAGTATTGGAGTTTCAGCTTCAACAACCGTCCTTCCAGTGAACACCCAGGACAGATCTCCTTTACGATAGACTGGTTGGATCTCCTTGCAGTCCAAGGGACTCTCAAGAGTCTTCTCCAACACCACCGTTTAAAAGCATCAATTCTTCAGTACTCAGCTTTCTTTATAGTCCAATTGACACACCCATACATGACTACTGGAAAAACCATAGCCTTGACTAGACGGACCTTTGCTGACAAAATAATGTCTCTCCTTTTCATTATGCTGTCTAGCTTGGTTGAAACTTTCCTTCCAAGAAGTAAGCACTAGAATAATGTAAATCATTTTGTAATAAAAGAATAATACAATGAGATAATCAGTGGTTTGTTCCGTATTGCTAACCATGTCATTTGAGCTTGGTTGAGCAGAACATTGGTATCTGTTCTAATGGAGTGATCTACCTACCTCATCCAAGGGAAGAGACACAATTGATTAAGCCCCTCTTAAGAATCTATCTTTTGTCCTTAGACTTTTCTGTCCTATATAGTATTAAGAACCCATCACCTAATACAACTTAACGAAAGTGTAACACCGTCTTAAAATTTAACAGGTGACAACACAGAAAATTTCTATAGAGTCAAATTCAAAATGAAGAATAACTATACTTGAGTTACTGAGAGGAACGCAAATCATTAGAAATAAGATAAAAAGAAATGCATGTTGTAAATAAAGAAAAGCATGTGTATAGAAATCATAGAAAATTTTTGTCAAGAGATGAAATTCAGATGTGCTCTATTATCACGTGACCTTTCCCTCCCTCTACCTTTAGCAACTAAAATGAGGTCTCCCCCGTGAGCTCTCTTTATAACGGATAGCTTAAGATATATTAATCTTATTATATACAACTGCTATCCTTAATCATCTGTGCTTAAAGTATTAATCATGCAAAGGTTTTATGTGATGCTAGCATCTGGTCTTGCCTCATAACAATGCACTAGCAATTAAGTAAGCCTTTTTGTTGTCTCTGGATATTAACATATTTAAGGATTTCACAGGCTGAATTGAAGATGCCCTAGGGAAGCACTGAATCTGCCTATATTCTACCTCATCACCAACAGAGTTATTCACTTATCTGATCACATAGGGTTAAAGAAATATGCAATAATTCTCTAGAACAATGTGAGGACAAAGGTTTAAATCAGTCATTACAATAAATAATGTGTGTCCTCAAAAATGAGTTTTAACGTGTGCAACAGCCATTACGTGCTCAAAACTGAAAAACTGTATTTTAAAGTTATGGCTCCCAGGTGGCATATAAAGCCACCAGCTTATTCATGACTCATTCTAACCTCTTTCCATAAGACTGCAACTGGGAACATGAACAGGGAATAAAGAAACTGACCCAGACTGTATCACTGTAGATTATTCAGCTGAAAGTATTTCATAAAAGCCTCTAGAGATCAAGAAGAAATCAAAATATAAGACCATGAGCCCAGTAGTATATTGTGAAAGCATGGCTAAGCAAAGATAAGGTGACCCTGTATAGAGGTTCTATGTCAATCAAAAGAGATGAAAAGCCATTTGCTTCCAAGATTCTGATGAGGTGAATACCACAGACTGAAAAATGTATTGAATGGTTAGTGCTAGCTTTTGAGGACTAGTAAGACAACCCTGGCAATTTTACAAAAGATATAAATGGGTTCAGGAAAGTCATATAATGTGTTCTTAATCCATGATTAGTTGATACCAAAGAATATGCCAGAAAAACAGAATATATTATCTTTGCCATTAAATTATATTTGTCTTATTAGGTTCAACTAATAATTTGGGTGTTAGGTGGTATGATACCAAGTAATTAATATGTGAATTTTTACACTACTTTGTCATTGTCTTTGCTTGGAATAGTATTAATTATGTTATTTTTACTTCAATCAGAACATTACTGTTTCCAGGCATATATTCTTCTGCATAGGCTCAGGTCATTTGTACAAACAGGTTACAAAATAGAGCCCCCAGGGCCTCTTCCTGTTCAGCTACCTTGATTTCTACCCTCAGTTAAGCACAGGGAGGTAAATACACAGCACTGAGAAAGAAGCCAACTAAGGGCCCACCATCACCAGTGTGATTTTAGATATTGAACGTTGGCACAGAATTAAATTCACTCACTTGGAGAAGCAATAAAAATATGGATCCAGATTACTACTCACCTATTCAAATGCATGGTTCTGGTCACACAGTGAAAACTCACAAACTGTAAAGCCACAGTAGAGACTGCTGCAGCCAATTAGTCAGCAACACCCAAACAGTCACAGCAGAGTCATCCAGCAGTCAACTCTTGCCCGAGGCCTGAGAGGTCGTTAATGGCTGACCCAGACAAGAACCAAGCTTTCCTCACTTAAGTACAAGACCCTTTCCAGCCATTCTTTAATCATGAGAACTGTGGTACTCTGAAAGACTCTTTTGTACATGTTTTATATATTTATATGAAAATATATAATATTACTTGTTTAAAAATATTGTATTTATTTTCCTTAGTTCTAGGTAGCCCACTAGGCTCCTCTGTCCATGGAATTCTCCAAGCAAGAATGCTGGAGTGGTTAACCATTCCTTTCTCCAGGAGACCGTCCCTACCCAGGGATCGAATCCACATCTCTTGCATCTCCTGCATTGCAGACATTCTTCATCATCTGAGCCACGATGAAAGCTCCAAAATTGGTTTAAAATAGATCATTTTTGTGTGCTCAGTCATGCTCAAATCTTTGCAACCCCATAAACTGTAACCCACCAGGCTCCTCTTGCATGGGATTTCCTTGACAAGAATACTGAAGTGGATTGCCATTTTCTTCTCCAGGGGATCTTTCCAACCTGGGGAATCAAACCTGTGTCTTTTGCATCTCTTGCACTGGCAGGCAGATTTTTTTTTACCACTTGTGCCACCTGGGATATTATTCATATTTAAATAACCTTGCACTATGAACTCTGGTTGAAATTTCAAAGACCTCAGTTTACTTTGAAACTGTAAGCTGTTTACAAATTTTAAAAGTCCTGAGCTAGACTAACATTCTTTTATTTGTTTACTTAAGAGGACAAATAGCCCTAAACCTCAAACTGTTAATGCTAAGGATATAAATCAAGGTCATAGAAAATATCAAATGACCACAACTTCAGCCAGTAGCAAATTTGATATGCTGGAGTGGCTGAAAAGCTTAAAAATAAGTATAAGGCAATAAAGAGAGAGGATAAGAAAGAAGAAAAGTTGAGATAAATTTTTCCTGTAAAGCTCCTCTAAATTACCCCTTTTTTTTTTAAATGACAGATGCTGACTTATATAGATAAACCAGAATGACTAAGTTAATCTTTCAAAAAACTGTTTATGTATCCAGATGCTATTTTTTACCCTCAAAAGAGCAGTCTGAAGCACTTAGCACTCAACCAGGAGGTGGTTTTGCTGAAAGGTACATACTTCTTCACATTTGCATACACACTGGTATGTGGTCCCAGCTACAGTTCCAGAGTGCCTTTCACTCAGGATATTTCTACCCTTCTGTACTGTTTATAGCATCAGAAAGATTTATAAGATGTACTCTCTGGCTGTGTCAAGACTTATTGGAAGACCCAACTCAGCAGATTGTAAATGGTAGCTTCTTTTTTGTTTGTTTGTTTTTATTTTCTGTTTCATAACCACAGGCAACTCAGACAAAATGAACTTGCTGGTTGTTCCTATAGGACTTTCAGTATCTCCATTTAAAACAGAACACATTTAAGAGAAAGACTGCTTCAAAGTGGTTGTAATCTAGCTGGTTGAATAGAAGGCCTTTAATCCACCTAAATCAATGCACATCAGTGGTTTCTGAGCTCAAATTCCAAGCAACTGGAAAATGTATACATGACAAGTCAGTGACCAGAAACAATTCTGGGAGAACTGATTACTGCTGTGATAGCTATGATAAATACAAGAGCTCCTAGGAAAAAGGTTTCAAAGTCTTATAAAACCAACTAATGATATAATGATATTTTGTTTTGTTTAATTACCAGTCATAATGCAATGTAATTAAACCCAGTGGCAGGAGGGTAACAGTAGCAAGATACAGACAATTAGGTTAATCACAACACATTTAAGATATATTTAGGTACCACATAAATCTTCTGACAGGAAGGATCTGAGCATTTTTCTTACATTTATCAGAATAAAAAGTTCAAAGTTTCTATATTTTCAGCAATAGGATAAACTGCCCATGACAGTGTTTCTAAACATTGGATACTAACATTAACTGACCTTTACAGAATTGGATTTGAAAGTCTAAGCATTTTTTCCTCTAGTTCAGATGCTTAAGAGAAACTCTGGGTGAGAAATAAGAAAAATATTAAAGTGTAAACATTTTCTTTTAAAAATTGACTTGTAGCTCATTATATATTCAGGATAATAATAATTTTTTAGATATATAAAGCAACTATTTACTCCCAGGTCTGCAGCTTTACTTTTTTTCCTTGTTTATAACTATTTTTGAAATGCAAACTTTTTAGTTTTAATTTCAACTGCAACATAGTTATCAATTTTCATATGGCTCATATTTTGTATCACACTTAAGAATACCCAGCCCGCCATGTTGCAACCATATTTTCTTCTAATAAAGATTTATTTTTTCGTACTGAAGTCTTCAGTCTCTCTTAGGCTCATTTTTATGTTGGTTTTTAAACTACTGAGAAGCTGAGAAGAGAGGAATGAAAAAGAACAAGTTAAAACACCACAAAGCTTGCTGTTCTTATGCAAAGTCAATTGCTTTTCTTGAATGAATTCTCTCACATTGCTGCCAGGCTTTGGTTTATTAAGAGTTTTTAAAAAGCTGATTTTGATAATTTTTGCCAAAATTCTTGTCTTAACTCTGTGTTATGTTTGTGTTTCTCCATTCATATGTTAAGCTTCTGGCCACTCCCCCGCCACACACACACACACACACACACACACACACACACACACACACAACATGTAATGGTATTAAAAGCTAGGGACTTTGAGAGGTAATTAGGTTTAGATGAGGTCTTGATGATGGAGCCTCCACTACGAGATCAGTGTCCTCATAAGAAGACATATCAGAGAACTTGCTTTCTTATGTATGAGGACACAGCAAGAAAATGGACACTTACAAGAGTTCCCACTAGAACCTGAGCATGCTGGCATCTTGATCTTGGACTTCACAGCCTTCAGAAGTGTGATTAAAAAGATGTCTGTTGCTCTAGCCACCTAGTCTATGGTATTTTATTACAGTAGCCAATCATTCTATAAGTTCTTCTCTATTTTTCCATTTTAACTGTCATAAGGGCTTCCCTGATAGCTCAGTTGGTAAAGAACCTGCCTGCAATGCAGAAGACCTGGGTTCAATACCTGAGTTGGGAAAAAGATCCCCTGGAGAAGGGAAAGGCTACCCATTCCAGTATTCTGGCCTGGAGAATTCCAGGGACTGTATTGTCCATGGGGTCGTACAAAGTCAGACAAGACTGAGTGACTTTCACTTCACTTCAATTCAAGAGCTTGATGTAGGTGGAAATTTCTTCTCATGCTCTTTACCCATTTTATTGTAATGTTAGATCTGCTTATTGGACTGGAACTGACTTTTTTGTATTAAGTATATGTAAACTGTGCAACATTTTTTTGCTAAAATTTTCCCAGTTTGACATTTGTTTATAAATATGATTTTGGTACACAGTTTTTTAATGAAGTCCAATAGAGCAATACCTACCATTATATTTTTCATCATATTCAGTTCAGGACAGTTTCTCAGTTGTGTCTGACTCTTTGCGACCCCATGAACCGCAGCATGTGAGGCTTCCCTGTCCATCTCCAACTCCTGGAGTACACCCAAAGCCATGTCCATTGTGTCAGTGATGCCACCAAACCATCTCATTCTCTGTTGTCCCCTTCTCCTCCTACCCTCAATCTTTCCCAGCATCAGGGTCTTTTCCAATCAGTCAGCTCTTCACATCAGGTGGCCAAAGTATNCTATTTCAAATCCTGAAAGATGATGCTGTGAAAGTGCTGCATCAATATGCAGCACATTTGGAAAACTCAGCAGTGGCCACAGCACTGGAAAAGGTCAGTTTTTATTCCAATCCCAAAGAAAGGCAATGCCAAAGAATGCTCAAACTACTGCACAACTGCACTCATCTCAAACGCTGGTAAAGTAACACTCAAAATCCCCCAAGCCAGGTTTCAGATGTATTAAGCTTATTTAAATAGGCCACATCTTTCTAAAGAATTAAAAAAATTGTTTTTCATGGTGAATAATCCTTTTTTTTTTTAACTTTTTATTTTGTATTGGGGTATAGCCTACTAGAGCTTCCCAGGTGGTGCTAGTGGCAAAGAACCTGCCTACCAATGCAGGAGACACAGGAGACCTGGGTTTGATCCCTGGGTCGGGGAGATCCCCAGGAGGAGGGCATGACAACCCACTCCAGTGTTCTTGCCTGGAGAATCCCACAAACAGAGGAACCTGACAGTCCATGGTGTCACAGAGTCAGACACGACTGAAATGACTTAGCACACATGCACGTAGTCTATTAACAATGTGGTGATAGTTTCAAATAAACAGTAAAAGGACTCAGCCATATATATACATGTATTACTTTTTTTAATATCCAGAGGGAATCTTTACATTTTTCCAATAAAAATATTATGAGTTTATAATAGCCTCTGGGAAACCAAAAATGATCATAAAGTCTAGCATTGAGCCTCTCCAATCTGCTGAACTGTGTCAAAATCATTTTGGAATAAGCCAAGATATGAATATACATATGAATACATAGACTATGAGAAAGGCATGTAATTGTGGTAGAGCAGAAATGACTGGATATACTGGCATGAATAAGAAGTGCTAATCGATGCCTGGCATGGAGCTAGAATATCTATAAAAATTTACCAGTAAACTACACATGCAAAGAAGGCAATCATTTTAAGACTCAAATTTGCAAAGTCAATAGAACTAGAGCACTTATGAATCTTTTATTAATCCAGTCTAAGACAACATGTATAATATTGACAAATGCTTTTGCAGTCCATGTTAATTTAATGAGCTCATCTTGAAGAATCTTCATTTATTACTTAGAGTTCTCAAGCCTCCCTTTAACTTTCTGATCCTTAGCAATGTGGCTTTTGCACTGCCTATTTATGGTTAGACATGACATTGAAGTATTTCAAACTTGTCATTTCTTTCTCCCTCAGGGCCAGAAAGAAATCACTATAAGCATTAGAACTACCTGAACTCACTAGCCACATGGAGCTCAGACTTAAGAGGACAGGGCACTACAGCTGAGAAAGCAATTGCTTGGCTGGAAGATCTGACTGCTGTTCCCTGGTGGCTCAGATGGTAAAGAATCTGCCTGAAATGCAAGAGACCTAGATTCAATTCCTGGGTCAGGAAGACCTCCTGGACAAGAAAATGGTAACCCACTCAAGTATTCTTGCTTGGAGAATCCCATGGACAGAGGAGCCTGGCAGTCTACAGTCCATGGGGTCACAAAGAATTGGACATGACTGAGCTATTAACACTGCTACTAACTACCACCATAGGTTATAGCACAGCTTGACAATGAGGAAGAGAATACAAAATCTGCTTTTGAACTCAATGTACTCAGTTGCTACAGATTAAAATCTCTATTTATTCTCACTTTCCAGGGGGGGTTTCAAAGTTTNAATTGGACATGACTGAGCTATTAACACTGCTACTAACTACCACCATAGGTTATAGCACAGCTTGACAATGAGGAAGAGAATACAAAATCTGCTTTTGAACTCAATGTACTCAGTTGCTACAGATTAAAATCTCTATTTATTCTCACTTTCCAGGGGGGGTTTCAAAGTTTTATTTTTCATAAAAAGGAAATGCTGTAAATGTTCAATTATGTTAATAAATAGGAATGATTATATTTCTAGTTAATGCTAAATTATGAAGTTTGACATCTCATTACAGGTGTCAACATGTGTGAGATAGTCACAAGCTTACCTTCAGATAATATGATCTTTATTGAACACGAGTAATCTTGCCTCATTCCCCAACTCCCCAAAGTAAACAAAATTCCTGTTCAAAGAACTGAAATCCCTCTTTATGGAGAAGTCACTCTTTATCAAGTAAGCACTGCCACACCCTGAAGATTCTCCTTCAAATACAAATGATCCTGAAAACGTTGCAGGAAAAGGGATGCCTTCCAGGGCCCAAAAGTGGGCCCTTGTCTAGTACTCTGAAGAGGAGAGTAGACAAGCTTGCTGACAAAGCAAGAGACTTCATTGGGAAGGGTTCCCTGGGTGGGGAGCAGGAGGGTAAGGAAACCCAGGAGAAGTGCTCTGCCAAATGGTTCGTAGTCTCAGGTTTTATGACAACAAGGTTAGCTTCCTGGTTGTCTCTAGCCAATCATCCTGATTCAGGGTCCTTCATGGTGGATCACGCATTGTTCAGCCAAGATAAATTCCAGTGGAATTTATTCTCCCAGAGGAGAATTCTGGGAGGTAGTAGGACACGTGGCATCTCCTTTCAATCTTTCCTGTACTGTTCTGGTTGGTGGTTGCGTATTAGTTCCGTGTTCCATAATAGGACCTTCTGTTGTGAAATAACTCACGCAAATGATTACTATGGTGTCTGGCCAGGGAGGGTGGTTTCAGTCAGTGTGTTTCCCCTAACAAAAACAGAGGATATGAAGGCTTGGAGATCTTTAACACTGGTGTAGATTAGTTTATTGGTGTTTTTTTGTTTTTTGGTTGCAGGGCAATTGGGTAAGTAGAATTCTGAGGCTTGTGGATGGCTAGGCAGTTTAGGTTTCACCAAATAAATACCTGTAGACTTAGAATCCTGGGATTGGTGCAGAGAGAGTGGGACATACTGGCCAGGTATACTTTGATGAGACAGAAAAGAGAGACACCAGCTCACAGCTTCTCCAAAAACCCTTATCTTTTCTGGAGGCCTCTGCACTTGCCATTCCCTTGAAACCTTCTACTCCCCTGTCCCAACTCCATCCCTACCTCTCAATCTGTCTAATGCTTATTCAACCTTTGGGTTTTAGCATAAATGCTACTTTTTCAGGCAAGTCTTTTCTGGCTCCTAAGATTAGGGTGCTCTTATGGAACACTGAAATTTTCTATTTTTGGATTTATCAAATGCCAATTAATTATCTGTTTAATTATATTTTGATGTCATCTTCCCAAATGAACATCATTTCCCAGCCCCTAACACTCTATAAATACTTCAAAAATACATGTAGACTGATTGGTACAATGTGTACAAACACTTCAGAAATACATGTAGATTCTTTGGTGAAATGTGCATGCATGCAGTCATGCTGGAAGTGGCGCATTATAGCAGCAAGTTCTCATGGCACAAGGCTGATGGATATTCAGGTGGTAGTGTAAGCCAGGAAGGATCTGGACAGGGCTGAAAAGGGGAAAAGGGGAGACAGTTTTTCAATTTCACAATCCGCAGCAAAATGCACAGCCTTCTTGAGTTTTACCTTACAAGTGTGGACAATGACCCTTACTTTGCCAGGTTGCTATGGGAAGGTGAAAGGACACAATGCAGCGCTGGCATACGGCAGTCAGTAGCTCTTAAGTTTGCTAATACTTTTTCCACTGCTACTCCTCAGTTCACATTCTCTCTCTTCCTAGACTAGTAACTTCCCAACAGGGGGTCACTGGAGGCTCTGCAGACATAGGAAATGATGGGCAGGAAGTGAAAGGTGGTGGCGGGGGTCAATCAAAAGGCTGACCTGAGCCATAGTGCCCACTTCAGGGAACTGAATCTGAAGAATTCACATGTGCTTTTGAGGACAGGGTCAGAGGAAGAATGACAGTCAACAGAGGGTTGTTCATATATCCAGTGAGGCAAAGTGACTTCAGAGGGACCCAGAGAAGTTCTTATATAATCTGGAGGAAGAAGAGAAGTAAAAGCACAGACCACACCCTTCTGCCCCACGCAGTCAGCCTCTCAAGCTAAAGATCTATCAGCACTCTCAGGAAAGGAAACTATGAGATCCATACTGGTCTCAGACTGAAAGTTTATTCATTTTTAAATTTTTATTTGTTTATTATTTAGTTGCATTGGGTCTTAGATGCGGCACTTGGATCCTCATTGTATCATTCAGGATCTTTTATTGAGGCGTACAGTCTCTAGATGTGGGAGTGGGCTCAAAAGTTGTGGTGCATGGGCTCAGAAGTTGTGGTATGTGGGCTCAGTTTCTCTGTGGCATGTGGTATCTCAGTTCCCCAGTCAGGGACTGAACCTGAGTTCCCTGCATTGCAAGGCAGATTCTTAACCACTGGCCCACCAGGGAAGCCCCAGACTGGAGTTTTATATTGAATGAGATTGTGCTTTGCAAACAACCAAAAAGTATAGAATCATCTTAAAATGGTCTTAAGAGGTAGGAAAGGGGGGGGTTAATTTAGTACCGCTAAAGACAGAGATTTTGGGGAAAAAAAGCTAAAAACATTTAGGTTTGTGGCCTTTCAAGTTTGAACTGTTCAAGAATTTGTAAGAGGGATGATTCTGTCAAAGATGATATTCAGGTCTCTGGCTTGGGAAGTAAGCAATGCTGTTACCTAAGATGGAAATACAGCAGCTGAGATATGGACATGGAGGTCTGGCAGTGCACTATCTGAAAAGAGGGGTTGAAGTTTTGTTGGAGGATGTGATGACTTGGGGAGAGTAGAATGGAAGGGAGACAAGGGCATTTTAAAAAGAAAAGTTAAGAGTCAACAACAGAAAAGAATGAGCAAGTAACTGTATTTCTGAAGGAGAGGAGCGAATACACAAAAGGGACTACTGTGGCTCCTGATTGCAATTTCACTTCCATCACAGTTGTGCCCAAGGCAGACCAGTTGAGCAAATTGTGCTTTTCTCATTCCCTCCAGAGAGACAGGATGTTTTTGTTTTTCAAGGAAGTTCTGCAGCTCTGCAGCATGTACTATAGGCAGGCAAAGTATACGTCAAAAAAAAAAAAAAAAAATATATATATATATATATATATATTTTGGCTTAGAGCTTCAGAATAGCCCACTGATCAGTAAGCCAAATGTCCAGGAAAGAAAATCCATCACGTATTGCTCCCATGATGATTCCTTGGATGTCCCATGATACTTAGGTGCATCAAGCACTAAATACAATAATATGCTGCCTCTTCATAAACTGCACTGACTTTAGAGTAATATTAATAATTTCACAAGCCAGGAAAAATAATAGCTAGTCTAAATAAAATGCATTTTCCAAGAGCTCTAAAATATTTTTTCTCAACCTGACAACTCCCAAATGGGAGCTGGTAGATGGATTTGTTGCTATCTTCTAGGCCACATGCCCCTCTATCCAACTCATAGGGAAACCTAAATAAAATATCTTCACTACGTGCTTATTGTGAATGCAGAGTTAGTTAGAGCTGACCCCCTGGCATGGAGATGAATGTCCAGGTGCCCCCACAGCAAGTGCCCTGCAAGGCAGGTCCTGGCCATGATGGCAGTAGATATGTGGAGGTAACCATACTTGCCAGATAATTCTTGGGTCTGGAAATTGGCTGTAGAGGTCTCATTTCATTCTTGTTGATCCTAGTTCTCCAGGCTTTCTATGCTTCTTTGAGCTATGAATTCTTTTTCTGCCTAAGTTAACCAGATCTGATTGTTGCATAAGAACACAGCCTAGTACAACAGTGGTCTGGCTTTATCTCCCTGGCTGTTGTCCTTGGGGAGTTAGTTCTATATAATGCTTCAGTGTAAAATATGAGACTGAATGGAGACTATATTGATACGGTGCTCAGGAAACATGTATAATATCCATTTGACTAGAATCCCCTTTCCTTTGCCTCCAGTGATATACAGTCTCATTCTGGTTTGCAGCTGGACATATGGCCTAAACTGCACCAAGCATAATATTTCACCATCACTGCATGTCACAGCGATAGGAAGAAAGAGTGGATGTGTGACCACCCTTCAGTCAAACTTGAATCTGTGATTTAATAGAAACTGTCAAGGAGAGAGAAGGATAAGAAAGGGTTGTTGGGAAGGAAGTGAAGATGGAGCAGATATGTTAATGCCCCACTCACATGCTTACTGATCTTGTCACCATTTTCACATACCTACCTCTCTCTTTTGAAGGACTGTCCTCAGGATGCTAAATTTGCACATGCACACATACAGCTGAAAGTGCCTGGAAACTTACATTTCTCTAGCAGCACCTGTTAATTGGGACAAGGCTGAGAGGAGATCAACTCCATCTCCAGGGTCCCATTGTGGGTGAAGCCAAAGTTACCTTCTGTGGGGTAAACCTTCTTGGTTTCACAACTTTGTTTAACTTCCTTCCCTTTCCTGTCTCCAGTCTCCCCGCGATCAGATTTTTAAAGGCACACTTCTTAATAAATCACTTTCAGGACCTGCTTCTGGAGAATCTAACCTAAGACCCCTGAAAGCCAGCATTCTCTCATATTCCTCATGGATAACAGCACTTGAGATATAAAGTAAACAAGTAGGAAGATAGATCAAATCTCTGCTTCCAACCACTCCAGCCCCTTCAACAAATGAACTGATATACTCCCATTCCTGTTGAAGTTAGGCCAACTTTGATTTCTCTCACCTGCAACTAAGAGATGCAATTCATCAACTCCTTTACCTGCTCCGTTTAACAACAGACATTGCAGACAAGTGAGAGATGTCTATGATATCATAAGTCAGCAGTATCTTCTAAATGAAGTTATCAGAAGACCACTGTCATAGTTACTGTTTGTTGGATGCCATGCAACTAATTTATGATTTATATCTTCCCCTAGAGTTTACCAGATTGTTTCCAGACTTCCATAGTGTGCGTGCCTGCTCAGTCATGTTCAATTCTTTCTGACCCCTGAACTATATAGCCCACCAGGTTCCGTCTGTCCATGGAATTTTTCAGGCAAGAGCACTGAAGTGGGTTACCATTTCCTTCTCCAGAGGATCTTCCCAACCCAAGGATCAAACCCACATCTCTTGTATCTGCTGCATTAGTAGGAGTTCTTCACCAGCTGAGATATGGGGGGAAGCCTTTTCCACAGTACAAATACCTGAAAAAGTTCAATCTACCTTGACATATTTCATAATATATACCATATGTATGTTAACAAAGAAAAAGAGAGGAGAAAACAAAATGTTTCTAAAATGCAAACATCTGTGTCAGGCCAAATTTAAAGGCCTTCAATACCTCTTCGTTGCTCCCAAGATAAGGTTCATCCTCCTTAAAAAGGTCGCAGAAAGTATAATTATGTGCTATCAGGTTCAACTTCCCTGTCCACTCGCACAATCCAGCCACGGTGGAAACTTTCAGTCCCTTGAAAGACGTGCTCTTTCCTGGCCTTGGACCTTTTTGTCGCTCCTTTATACCACATGCTCTACCCCAGCTTCTTACTTTACTTGGCTTTTTAGGTTTTAGGACTTTGCCAAGACATTACTTCTTCCAGGAAGCTCCATCTCCAAGCTCTCCTAATTGCTCTCATTGTCCCCTTTACTTTCCTAAAATTTTACATATTACTCTCTAGTGTGATTAAATGTGTTTATTTGTAATAAGAATATATGACCCTTGAGGTAAAATTATGTCCGTTTGTTCAATC
>SJYA01000597.1:2032902-2072330 GCA_006410615.1 Neotragus moschatus | reverse complement strand
ATTATATTTTAATGGATATTAAATATGTTCATAATGTATTTTATATTATAATATAATATTATCATTTTAATGAATAATATTTTAAATGGATGAATAAAAAAGAAAATAGAGGAAGAGAGATGTTGAGAGAGGAGAAATGATGTCTTTTTGAACACCAGTGTAGCCAGATTACTAAAGTACCAATCAGGAAACATCTCCTTAGGAGAAATGCCTTGATGAGTAAAAGATGTTTTCATCCCAGCATGCATCTCCCTTGGTGTCAAGTCTTTACGACAGCTAACATAATCATAAAATATGTGCTCAGCAACAAGACAATGCCTGTGATTTAATGGGATCCAGAGTAATTTAGTTATGATACCTGGCTTTTCTCCCACGAGAAGATACCGAAGTTGCCTTTGAAAAACGACAGCTGAGATGGATGTACCCACTGCTCAAAGACTTGGATCGATCACTTAACCTCTTTATCTTTATATTAAATTATGGATAAATGTTCAGGGCCAGCTAGCTGTAAATACTACTCTTTAAGACAATTTCATTTCCAACCTTGTCTCGTTTAATAATCAGGTAGATTAAGGAATAAGGAGATACTAACTTATAAAACAAAGGGCATCACTGAAAATCAGAAGTTCATGCACCATGAGAGAAAAAATGCACTAATCCATGTATGCTGTCCAAGCAGGAGACGCGGGTTCAATCCTTGGTCAAGAAGATCCCCTGCAGAAAGAAAAGACAACTCACTCCAGTATTTTTGCCTGGGAAATACCATGCACAGAGGAACCTGGTGGGCTACAGTCAGTCCACGGGATCACAAAAAGTCGGGCATGACTTAACAACTAAACGACAACAGCAAATGTATGTTGTCTTACCCAAGTGCAGTGAGAAATTTATTGTCAGCTCACTGTCAAGTTTCACCCAGACTAGGATCACTATGCTGAATGTTACATCCTCAAGCCATCTTCAGAAACAGAAGACAGGACCATTACTGCCCCTCGTATCTGCAGCTTTCCTTGCCTGGTCTCACTAACCCATTAAGATGTTCACTTCCATGAGACAGAGTCGTTCAGAATACTCCTCAATGAATTTCTCACTATTGTCCAATAAATTTCCCACTATAGAAGATAAACCTGTGTGTCACTCTCACTATTCTGCCTAACTAGTGATAAAAAACGCATGACCTTTTGGGATCTCACTGATCTCTCTACCATTACTGATCTCCCTCTGTCCATATTCACAGAATTACTCATCATATGCCAGCGTCCTAGAGTGGACAGGGTGACATCTACAGAACCAATGAAAATAGCTCCTCATTAGGTGGATTTTAAGCAGCATTTTCTTTCTGGATATTACTCTTTGTCCTCTTTGCTGTCACATTATGGATGATCTCGGTGCTCATAGATGGAGACAGTAGTGCCTGAAGTGTTGTTTCATTGTAACTCAATCCAGTCCATCTCTACAGAGAGGAAGATAAGTCATCCACCAAGGCAAGAATAACATTGAGGCTTCTTCATTTACACAAAGAATGTCAGTCATACCACACATTTCATTCATTTTTAACTACCTTGATCCAAGCACAATTAACAAAGAATACCTGAAAATATTATCTTTGTCTTTAAACTCTTTGTTTTTCATCTTATCATTCATATTCAGTCAGTTCAGTTCAGTCAGTCAGTCATGTCTGACTTTTTACAACCCCATGAACTGCAGAAAACCACAGCTCCCTGTCCATCACCAACTTCCAGAGCTTACTCAAACTCATGTCCATTCAGTCAGTGATGCCATCCAACCATCTCATCCTCTGTGGTCCCCTTCTCCTCCTGCCCTCAATCTTTCCTAGCATCAGGGTCTTCTCAAATGAGTCAGCTCTTCACATCAGGTGGCCAGACTATTGGAGTTTCAGCTTCAACATCAGTCCTTTCAGTGAACACTCAGGACTGATCTTCTTCAGGATGGACTGGCTGGATCTCCTTGCAGTCCAAGGACCTCTCAAGAGTCTTCTCCAAAGCCACAGTTCAAAAGCATCAATTCTTCAGTGCTCAGCTTAATTTATGATCCAATTCTCATAACCATATGTGACTACTGGAAAAACCATAGCTTTGACTAGATGGACCTTTGTTGGCAAAGTAATGTCTCTGCTTTTTAATATGCTGTCTAGGTTGGTCATAACTTTCCTTCCAATGAGAAAGCATCTTTTAGTCTCATGGCTGGAGTCACCATCTACAGTGATTTTGGAGCCTCTCAAAATAAAGTCAGTCACTATTTCCACTGTTTTCCCATCTATTTCCCATGAAGTGATGGGACCAAATGCCATGATCTGACTCTCCTCTTTCACTTTCATCAAGAGGCTCTTTAGTTCTTCTTCACTTTCTGCCATAAGAGTGGTGTCATCTGCATATCTGAGGTTATTAATATTTCTCCCGAAAATCTTGATTCCAGCTTGTGTTTCTTCCAGTCCAGCGTTTCTCATGATGTACTCTGCATTGAACTTAAATAAGCAGGATAACAATATACAGCCTTGAGGTACTCCTTTCCCTATTTGAAACCAGTCTATTGTTCCATGTTCAGTTTTAACTGTTGCTTCTTGAACTGCATATAGATTTCTCAAGAGGCAGGTCAGGTGGTTTGGGATTCCCATTTCTTTCAGAGTTTTCCACAGTTTATTGTGATCCACACAGTCAAAGTATTTGACATACTTAATAAAGCAGATATAGATGTGTTTCTGTAACTCTCTTGCTTTTCCGATAATCCAGCAGATGTCTGATCTCTGGTTCCTCTGCCTCTTCTAAAGCCACCTTGAACATATGGAAGTTCACAGTTAACGTATTATTGAAACCTGGCTTGGAGAATTTTGAGCATTTCTTTACTAGCGTGTGAGATGAATGCAATTGTGCAGCAGTTTGAGCATTCTTTGGCATTGCCTTTCTTTGGCATGGGAATGAAAACAACGTTTCCAGTCTCGTGGCCACTGCTGAGTTTTCCAAATTTGCTGGTATATTGAGTGTAGCACTTTCACAGAATCATCTTTCAGGATTTGAAATAGCTCAACTGGAATGCCATCACCTCCACTAGCTTTGTTCATAGTGATGCTTCCTAAGGCCCTCTTAACTTCACATTCCAGGATGCCTGGCTCTAGGTGAGTGATCACACCATCGTGATTATCTTGGTCGTGAAGATCTTTTTTTGTACAGTTCTTCTGTGTATTCTTGCCACCTCTTCTTAATATCTTCTGCTTCTTTTAGGTCCATACCTCTTCTTAATATCTTCTGCTTCTGTTAGGTCCAGACCATTTCTATCCTTTACTTCCCATCTTTGCATGAAATGTTCCCTTGGTATCTCTAATTTTTTGAAGAGATCCCTAGTCTTTCCCATTCTACTGTTTTCCTCTATTCCTTTGCACTGATCACTGAGGGAGGCTTTCTTGTCTCTCTTTGCTATTCTTTGGAATTCTGCATTCAAATGGGTATATCTTTCCTTTTCTCCTTTGCTTTTTGCTTCTCTTCTTTTCACAGCTATTTGTAAGGCCTCCTCAGACAGCCATTTTGCTTTTTTGCATTTCTTTTTCTTGGGGATGTTTTGATCCCATCTCTTGTACAATGTCAAAAACCTCCATCCATAGCTCATCAGGCACTCTGTCTATCAGATCTAGTCCCTTAAATCTATTTCTCACTTCCACTATATAATGGTAAGGGATTTGACTTAGGTCATACCTGAATGGTCTAGTAGTTTTCCCTACTTTCTTCAATTTAAGTCTCAATTTGGCAGTAAGGAGTTCATGTTTTGAGCCACAGTCAGCTCCCGGTCTTATTTTTGCTGACTGTATAGAGTTTCTCCATCTTTGGCTGCAAAGAATATAATCAATCTGATTTCGGTATTGACCATCTGAAGATATCCATGTGTAGAGTCTTCTCTTGTGTTGTTGGAAGAGGGTGTTTGCTATGACCTGTGCATTCTCTTGGCAAAACTCTATTAGCCTTTGCCCTGCTTCCAAGGCCAAATTTGCCTGTTACTCCAGGTGTTTCTTAACTTTCTACTTTTGCATTCCAGTCCCCTATAATGAAAAGGACATCTTTTCTGAGTATTAGTTCTAAAAGCAGGAGACAAAGTCCCTTTTGTCTCCCAAATTCCTTGGTCCTTCTTATTTCCTTTCTTATCTCAAAATTTGGCCCAGATTTTCTAAAATCCAATCATTTGTATTCTACCTTCACAACTTTGCCAACTGAACTCTTACAGAAATGATGGATAGATAGTTAAATAGATAGATAGGCAACATACAGATAAATAGATTTGAAAAGATATACATATATATATATATATATACGTCAGTACTTCTAAGCCACCCAGGAAGCCCATGATAGATATAGATATTGATAAATATATATGTAGGTAGATAATCTGTTCTGAACTAACCCACTTTTCACGACCTTTTACTTCTCCTAATCAATAATAGTGATAGGCTACTTACACATTTTTTCTGGTATATATTAAAAAATCATTAAACGGCTATGTGTAAAACAAAAACAAATAAGATACAAGGATATACTGTACAGCACAGGGAATATAGCTAATATTTTATGACTTAGAGTACAAAAATATTGAATCACTATATTGTACATCTGAAACTAATATAATATTATAAATAACTATAATTTTTTAAAAATGAAAATAGTTTATATTTCTTGATATTAATATTTTTTGAGTTCTCCATGTTTGAATATTTATCAGGGATTCTTCTCTTTTGATAATATGCTGACATTCATTTATCACAGATGTATATGTTGGATAACATATGATATAGTTTATCTGTTCCTCTGTTGCAAACATTCAGGTTATTACTGGATTATTGTAATTAAGATGAAATTTTTAAAATCAGCTAATTCCATTAAAAAAAATAACCATGAAAGCTGAAAATGATCTAGAACCATTTAAAATGATCTTAACTATAACTTTTTAAGAAACAGTGACTTATAACAGTGTGGTTCTCAATACTAGAATATCAGATCACCTGAGAAGACTTTTTTTAAAATTCTAATGTCCAAATCTCACTCAGACCTATTAAATATGAATGAGGCTCTGAGAACAATAATGTATCTAAAATAGAAAAAAATAATTATGCAGAAGCTTCTCATTCTAATTTGTGAAGTGTATGAAAACCTCAAGGCAGACATTTACAATAAAAATGTCTAACTAACTTGGGGCTTCTTCCTTTTCATCAGGAATTTGTGAACTAGCATTCAACTTATACTGTAATCGATAGTTCTAACAAAACTTTTAATTTAGAAAAGACCAGTTTTTTTGCTATAAATTTAATTTTTCAAAGTTCTGAATGAAAAAAATCTTTATAGAGAAATATACAGCTCTTAATGTTCCTCCACTATAAGTCTGTAAGTCATATTATAGACATGACTACAAGTCCTCTAAGAACAAGAACTTGATCTTTATCACATCTATGCATCTATGTATCCAAGGTTTCAAGCAGTGTCTGGCATATAGCAAACACTCAAATGGTCATCACATAAATAAGAGAATAAGTAAATACACATGGCACTAAAAATACATAGAATACAAATTATGTCAAAAACATTTTATCATTTTTTCCTCTCTCAGTTGAACCTCATCATCTCTACTGTATTTGCTTTGGGGCTTTCTGATACAATTTGAAAGCTAAAGACTAACATTTTCTAATACTTCGTGTATGCATGCTCAGTTGTGTTTGACCCTTTGCGACGCCATGGACTGCAGCCTACCAGGCTCCTCTGTCCATGGGATTTTCCAGGCAAGAGTACTGGAATGGGTTGCCATTGCCTTCTCCAGAGCCACCTGAGAAGCCCTCTAATATTTCATCCCTTACTAAAAAGTAAGGTAATAGTGAGAGATTAAATGCCTCCTTAATAATCTGTTTTAACTGTGCATGCATTGGTGTTTGCAAGGTGAGGAGATGCCATCAATTTTAAAAGAGGTAATTGCTTCTAATCATTTTAGCTGAACTGGCAGCATTTCACTCATATCCAAGCCACTGTGCAGCGCCCAGTACATAGTTAAGTGCTCAATAAATCTTTCACTCATATTTGAACAAACATGACTTAAGACATAATCAAAACACTTGTTAGTGGATGTTACCCCTACCACCAGAGGAAAGCTTGGGAAGGTTCCATCCACATCTTCTGCAGACTTTCAGTCTTCCCAGTTGCATTAACCTCCATAGGATTCATTCTCTTAATCCATAAAATAAAAGGCTGGTGCTACATAATAGCGTCTCCTTTCTACTTCTAACATCCTCTTTCTCTAAGTGTACAATTTAGTGGTATTAAGTATATTCATATTACTTCTCTATTACTAATATTCTAATTGTATGATTAAAAATTTTCTGTGTCCGACCTGGATATGTCTGGTAATTTTGGGAAATGGGATGACACTTTGCATTTTCATAGAGATCCTACTATGAGTATAAATACTGACCTTACCCAACTTTTCCAGCAAGGACAGGGTCTGTGCACACAGTAGATCTTGATAGAACTGAAATTATCTATCTTTTAGCTTTTTTGGCTGTACCATGTAGCCTGCAGGATCTTAATTCCCTGACCAGGGATCAAACCTATGCTCCCTGCATTGGGATCACTGGACCACCAGGGAAGTTCGACAAATCTGAAATTATTAACTTACAGACAATAACATACATACAAGCTGCCTGATTGTTTTAACGTTCTCTTGTCATACACTAGCCTCTTTCCTTTCATTTGAGAAAGTTTCAGTTTCCATTTTGTTAACATATGTATGGAACGTGATTTCTTCCTCTCCATCAAGCTTTTGCATAGATGCCACCAAATTAGCAAATACGACTATCTTTTATACAACTGACAGAGAGAGATATATCAGAACCTTCCCTCGTGAGCATTACAAATTTGTCATGTAAAGAGCTGGTGCTCACATTTTCTGAGGTTCATAAGTGAGTGACTACAAAATACTGGCAGCTTAAACTATGGTGATGTCTTTAATTGGGGCATCATGGGCTGTTACAATTATAGTGTCTCTGATGCTCTTTTCTTCAGAATTAAACCAGAGTCAGTTCCTGCCGTACTTTGCAGACAGAGGACAAAACAATGTTAGTCTTATCCACTTGGCTTCATATATGAAGTCCAAACTTTAGATTTTTTTTTATCTTGAAAAACAATGTCAGACATAAGTCTTTTTGGTTCCATATTGCTGAGCCAGTAATGAAAAATACAACTTAAAAATCCATTCAATTTCCCAAATGAAAAGAAAACAACTCTGGTGAATAACAGCCAAGAAATGGAGCCATATCCTGAGGGGACAGGAAGGATAAATATGGCACTAAAATGGCAACCCACTCTAGTGTTCTTGCCTGGAGAATCCCAGGGACAGGGGACCTGGGGGCTGCCGTCTCTGGGGTCACACAAAGTCAGACAAGACTGAAGTGACTTAGCAGTAGCATACTGTTTGGAGCAGTACTGTTATGGGATACAGATGTCACTGGCACCCATTCCTTTCAGAGAGTACATATTAGACTAGAAATAGGGATGCGTAGGTGGTGCCAAATCATCCTCATGTGAAACCAGGATAAAACCCATTGTCCTTTGTTTCTATTTTAGGGAAAACTAGCCAAGAGGTTAATGAGGAACTAAGGACATTAGGTCACATCCTTTTTATCCATATTCATTCATTTATTCCTTATTTTGTATCATAGATTGTTAACAGGCAGATGCATGCCAGCACTGTGCTAGCCTCTGGCAACACAATGTGTAACCAGCAATAAGCTGAAATCAAGTTGGGAAATAGCCGCCCATATGGTTTAGTATCATATAAAGCTTCCTGGAGATCATGATCTCTGTATTAATTTTGCTTTACTTTAATACTGAGCAGAAATTTAATTCCCTAGATAATATTGCATTCACCCTTGTAAAATTTGTTCTTTGCTAACACATACATATGCATACATACTAATTACTAAATGATTAGTGTAAAGTAAACTTTGAGGGAAAGGGAGGTAAAGATAGTATGAAAGTGGGAATGGTGTCAAGAAAAACAGAAGAACTTGCATGAGCAAAGACTCAGAGAAACAGTTCAGTGAACTGAGCAAATTACCAGTGGTTTTGAGTGGTTGGAATGCAGAAGAAATTAAGTAAGAGGATCATATAATTTATTGTCCAAAGTAGGACACTTTTAAAAGTGACAGAGGAATTGCTTGTATATTTTTGAGATTAGTTGTTTGTCAGTTGCTTCATTTGCTATTATTTTCTCCCATTCTGAAGGCTGTCTTTTCACCTTGCTTATAGTTTCATTATGACGCAGCAATCCCACTGCTGGGCATACACACCGAGGAAACCAGAACTGAAAGAGACATGTGTACCCCAATGTTCATCACAGCACTGTTTATAATAGCCAGGACATGAAGCAACCTAGATGTCCATCAGCAGATGAATGGATAAGAAAGCTGTGGTACATATACACAATGGAGTATTACTCAGCCATTAAAAAGAATGCATTTGAATCAGTTCTAATGAGGTGGATGGAACTGGAGCCAATTATACAGAGTGAAGTAAGCCAGAAAGAAAAACACCAATACAGTATACTAACGCATATATATGGAATTTAGAAAGATGGTAATGATAACCCTGTATGTGAGGCTGCAAAAGAGACACAGATGTATAGAACAGTCTTTTGGACTCTGTGGGAGAGGGTGGGATGATTCAGGAGAATGGCAATGAAACATGTATAATATCATATATGAAATGAATCGCCAGTCCAGGTTCGATGCATGATACTGGATGCTTGGGGCTGGTGCACTGGGATGACCCAGAGGAATGGTATGGGGAGGGAGGAGGGAGAGGGGTTCAGGATGGGGAACATGTGTAAACCTGTGGTGGATTCATGTTGATGTATGGCAAAACCAATACAATATTGTAAAATAATTAGCTTTCAATTAAAATAAATAAATTTATATTAAATAAGTAGAGGATTTAAAATAATTAANGGATGACCCAGAGGAATGGTATGGGGAGGGAGGAGGGAGAGGGGTTCAGGATGGGGAACATGTGTAAACCTGTGGTGGATTCATGTTGATGTATGGCAAAACCAATACAATATTGTAAAATAATTAGCTTTCAATTAAAATAAATAAATTTATATTAAATAAGTAGAGGATTTAAAATAATTAAAATTATACAATTTAAAATATTTATAAACTGTCATAATTTTTTTTAATATTGTGAACCTACAACACATTTTCAACAACTATTTTCAAAAATAAAATTCTTTCAAAAATTGAAATAAGATAATCTTTGTACATTAAAACAAAAAAATCTTCCATTCGCTATCTGAATTGTACCAAGTATAATATTAAGATAATTATTCTTTTTTAATTATTCATTTTAATAGGAGAATAATTGCTTAATAGTATTGCATTGGTTTTTGCCATACATCAACATGAATCAACCATAGGCTTATATATATCCCCTCTCTCCTAAACCTCCCTCCCATCTCCCACCCCATCCCATCCCTCTAGGTTGTCATAGAGCATCAGGTTTGAGCTCCTTGCATCATACAGCAAATTCCCACTGGCTACCTATTTTACATATGGTAATGAATACATTTCAACGTTACTCTATTTGTTCTACCCGCTCCCTCCTTCACTGTGTCCACAAGTCTGTTCATGTCTGCATCTCCATGGCTGCCTGGCAAATGGGTTCATCAGTACCATCTTTCCAGATTCCATGTACATGCATTAATACACAATATTTGTTTTTCTCTTTCTGACTTACTTCATTCTGTATAAAAGGCTCTAGGTTCATCCACCTCACTAAAACTGACTCAAATGTATTCCTGTTTATGGCAGAGTAATATTTCACTGCATATATGTGTCATATATTTGTATATATGATACATACAATTGTTTGAGTTTAATTAGTTGGCAACATTAAATACTTCTTCCTTTACTTCCTAAGACCAAAACATTGAACAATCCCTACTCATCTTTTTTTCTAATTAGCAAATACTCTGCATTGTGTCTTTGAAAGGGAGATAATAGATAAATGGTAGGTGATAGTTGTACATATGCAGCACAAGTTATGATTATATTATGCCTGGAAAGGCCTGAATGAAGATGATGATTATTGATTGTCTTTCAGATTTAGCTACATATTATAAAGAGAACTCTCTTTAATAATATATATGCCACTCATCATTACTAGAAAAGCTGGAAGTACAAAGTAGAGTAAATCTGTCTGACCTTATTCAACTCCAACTATTACTAATATTTTATTTAATAAAATGAAAAAAATCCTGCACAAATACTAAATCAGAAAGGGCTTTCTGATAGCCTTCATGAATCTGATTGTTCTAGGCGAAGTGTGCTTCATATGAAAGCAGCTGACAATTGAGGGACATACAAAGCAGGACAAGGAAGCAAAGGCCAGATTCAGATTCTAGAGGACCTCGTACACTTTGGAAGGAAACTTGGAATTAAGAAAGGGGAAGCCACTGGAGAACAGCAGAGAGAACTGCGTTTAGATAGAACACTCTGGCTGCTTTTGAGGATGAATTTTGAGGAAGCACAGGTATTATACTGTTAATATAGAGATAGCAAACTGGAAACCCATGACAGCACACTGGAACCTGCATCCAATCTATATCAGTTCAGTTCAGTTCAGTCCCTCTGTCGTGTCTGACTCTTTGCGATCTCATGAACCACAGGACACCAGGCCTCCCTGTCCATCACAAACTCCCAGAGTCTACCCAAACCCATGTCCACTGAGTCAGTGATGCCATCCAACCATCTCCTTCTCTGTCATCCCCTTCTCCTGCCCTCAATCTTTCCCAGCATCAGAGTCTTTTCAAATGAGTCAGCTCTTCACATCAGGTGGCCAAAGTATTGGAGTTTCAGCTTCAGCATCAGTCCTTCCAATGAATACCCAGGACTGATCTCCTTTAGGATGGACTGGTTGGATCTCCTTGCAGTCCAAGGGACTCTCAAGAGTCTTCTCCAACACCACAGTTCAAAAGCATCAATTCTTCGGTGCTCAGCTTTCTTTATAGTCCAACTCTCACATCCATACATGACTACTGGAAAATCCATAGCCTTGATTAGATGGACCTTTGTTGTCAAGTAATGTCTCTGCTTTTTAATATGCTGTCTAGGTTGGTCATAACTTTCCTTCAAAGGAGTAAGTGTCTTTTAATTTCATGGCTTCAATCACCATCTGCAGTGATTTTCAAGCCCAGAAAAATAAAGTCAGGCACTGTTTCCACTGTTTCTCGATCTATTTGCCATGAAGTGATGGGACCAGATGCCATGATCTTAGTTTTCTGAATGTTGAACTTTAAGCCAACCTTTTTACTCTCCTCTTTTACTTTCATCAAGAGTCTCTTTAGTTCTTCACTTTCTGCCTGAAGGGTGGTATCATCTGCATATCTGAGATTATTGATATTTCTCCTGGCAATCTTGATTCCAGCTTGTGCTTCATTCCAGCATTTCTCATGATGTGCTCTGCATAGAGGTTAAATACGCAAGGTGACAATATACAGCCTTGACGTACTCCTTTTCCTATTTGGAACCAGTCTGTTGTTCCATGTCCAGTTCTAACTGTTGTTTCCTGACCTGCATACAGGTTTCTCAAGAGGCAGGTCAGGTGGTCTGGTATTCCCATCTCTCTCAGAATTTTCCACAGTTTATTGTGATCCACACAGTCATAGGCTTTGGCATAGTCAATAAAGCAGACATAGATGTGTTTCTGGAACTCTCTTGCTTTTCCCATGATCCAGTGGATGTTGGCAATTTGATCTCTGGTTCCTCTGCCTTTTCTAAAACCAGCTTGAACATCAGGAAGTTCATGGTTCACATATTGCTGAAGCCTGGCTTGGAGAATTTTGAGCATTACTTTACTAGCATGTGAGATGAATGCAATTGTGTGGTAGTTTGAGCATTCTTTGGCATTGCCTTTCTTTGGGATTGAAATGAAAACTGACCTTTTCCAGTCCTGTGGCTACTTCCGAGTTTTCCAAATTTACTGGCATATTGAGTGTAGCACTTTCACAGCGTCGTCTTTCAGGATTTGAAATAGCGCAACTGGAATTCCATCACCTTGCTATATATATATTTTTTGTGTTGATTTGTTTTGTTTTGTTCTATGCTTGTTCAGTGCTAATATGCACTGCATTTAACAAACTGAATTCACTATCTAAGCAATTAAAANCTGTGGCCACTGCTGAGTTTTCCAAATTTGCTGGCATGTTGAGTGCAGCACTTTCACAGCATCATCTTTGGGGATCACTAGCTTTGTTCGTAGAGATGCTTTCTAAGGCCCACTTGACTTCACATTCCAGGATGTTTGGTTCTAGCTGAGTGATCACACCATTGTGATTATCTTAGCTGTGAAGATCTTTTTTTGTGCAAGGCTTAGGCATAGTGAATTAGGCAGAAATAGATATTTTTCTGGAACTCTCTCGCTTTTTTGATGATTCAGCAGCGAAATCAAATTAGGTTTGGTTATTGACTGGAGATTCGTTCACCTTTTAGGAAGAGAATTTAAAGTAGGTTTGGTTATTGACTGGAGATTTGTTCATCTTTACTACCTATAACTTCTTATACTTTTATACTGAAAATAGAACATGGAACCACTTTAGATTCGCAAAGTCTTCCACCTATTCACATATCCCTGGCTATATTCCACCATTATTCTCTAAGCCCCAACTATGTGGGAAGCCCTGTTCTAGCATCTAGGAATGCAGAGAAATTTTAAATTATTTTTCTGAGACCTAAAGAAGAGATCAATAGTTAACAAGGTGAAGAGTTGATGAGACATCATCCACATGTATATTCAGGCTTTAAGATCACAATCTGTGGCCAAATTATAGAAGTGTGTTTCAGTTTTAGTTCAGGCTCCATTGGTTCACTGTATATTTGATTTTTCTGTAGTATTTTTAATTATATTTTTTCTATAAAACACTTAATATGAGATCTATCCTCTTAACAGATTTTTAAGTTTATTGTTATCTCTAGGTACAATGCTGTAGAGTGGATCTCTAGAACTTATTCATCTCACATAACCGAAATTTTATACCTCTTGATTAGCAACTCCGCATTGGCTGTCCCCAACCCTGTCTTTGACAAACATCATTTTGTTCTTTGTTTCTATGAATTTGGCCATTTTAGATACTTACATTAAGTGAAATCATATAGTATTTGTCCTTCTATAACTGGCTTATTTCACTTAGCATGATGCCAAAAGATTCACCCATATTGTCATGGTCACACATTGAAGAATATCCTTCCTTTTTAAGGTTTAATATTACTTTCTGTGTGTGTGTGCCATATTTTTAAAATCCATTTTTCTGTTGATAAACATTTAGTTTGTTTCCACATGTTAACAGTTGTAAATACTGCCTCAGTCAATATGCAAGTGCTAATATATCTTCATAAAACTAATATCATGGCATCTGGTCCCATCACTTCATGGGAAATAGATGGGGAAACAATGNCAACACCACAGTTCAAAAGCATCAATTCTTCGGTGCTCAGCTTTCTTTATAGTCCAACTCTCACATCCATACATGACTACTGGAAAATCCATAGCCTTGATTAGATGGACCTTTGTTGTCAAGTAATGTCTCTGCTTTTTAATATGCTGTCTAGGTTGGTCATAACTTTCCTTCAAAGGAGTAAGTGTCTTTTAATTTCATGGCTTCAATCACCATCTGCAGTGATTTTCAAGCCCAGAAAAATAAAGTCAGGCACTGTTTCCACTGTTTCTCGATCTATTTGCCATGAAGTGATGGGACCAGATGCCATGATCTTAGTTTTCTGAATGTTGAACTTTAAGCCAACCTTTTTACTCTCCTCTTTTACTTTCATCAAGAGTCTCTTTAGTTCTTCACTTTCTGCCTGAAGGGTGGTATCATCTGCATATCTGAGATTATTGATATTTCTCCTGGCAATCTTGATTCCAGCTTGTGCTTCATTCCAGCATTTCTCATGATGTGCTCTGCATAGAGGTTAAATACGCAAGGTGACAATATACAGCCTTGACGTACTCCTTTTCCTATTTGGAACCAGTCTGTTGTTCCATGTCCAGTTCTAACTGTTGTTTCCTGACCTGCATACAGGTTTCTCAAGAGGCAGGTCAGGTGGTCTGGTATTCCCATCTCTCTCAGAATTTTCCACAGTTTATTGTGATCCACACAGTCATAGGCTTTGGCATAGTCAATAAAGCAGACATAGATGTGTTTCTGGAACTCTCTTGCTTTTCCCATGATCCAGTGGATGTTGGCAATTTGATCTCTGGTTCCTCTGCCTTTTCTAAAACCAGCTTGAACATCAGGAAGTTCATGGTTCACATATTGCTGAAGCCTGGCTTGGAGAATTTTGAGCATTACTTTACTAGCATGTGAGATGAATGCAATTGTGTGGTAGTTTGAGCATTCTTTGGCATTGCCTTTCTTTGGGATTGAAATGAAAACTGACCTTTTCCAGTCCTGTGGCTACTTCCGAGTTTTCCAAATTTACTGGCATATTGAGTGTAGCACTTTCACAGCGTCGTCTTTCAGGATTTGAAATAGCGCAACTGGAATTCCATCACCTTGCTATATATATATTTTTTGTGTTGATTTGTTTTGTTTTGTTCTATGCTTGTTCAGTGCTAATATGCACTGCATTTAACAAACTGAATTCACTATCTAAGCAATTAAAAAGTAGGAAATTTCACATACAATTTGGATTGTTGACTTCTATTGATAAATTGCAAGATCTGGTATTATAAACTTGCTTTTCTGGATGAGAAACAATAGTTGGGAGAAACTGAGTGGCGGCTGCCCTTCAGAGTATGGAATACTCTCCAACTTGATGTCCTGACCAATTCTCACAAACATATCCTAAATCCCTAGGCCTGTGGCATATGAATTGAGAACTTTCAGTATACATAACTTTTGACATGAGCAGCACTTGATAAGAATGGTCATAAGAAAGCATCTATCTGAGCTAGGAATGAAATTCTCATCAAATGTCCCAACTTAATGGCACAAAAATGTGGCGTAGAGAAGTTTTAGGTATAGGCAGTGGTAATGCCCATTCATACAATCATTTTAAACGTTATTTTGACCTTGTTACAAAACCACACAATTTAACTTTGCCAGCAAAAGACCAAAATGTAGAACAATTTCTCCCTGAAATTGTAAGATATAACTTTCCAGAAAGAAATATCATTTCAATTACAGTTCATGGGCAACTCCAAGGTAACTAGAATGAAGTAAATCCATTCCCTTCCTCCTTTGTTTGGCCCAGTGCTTCACTGAGATATGAAATATGTAGAGTTTCAAGAGGAATTTCTCAAATGAAGCCACCAGCCATTACCTTTCCTACCCCTGTCAGAAGATCTATGTGCTAGATTGGTCATTAACTCCTCTTTTCCAGAACCCATATAATCTGTGACTTCTACTTTTCTGAGTACTTATGTAAAGGCTATTCACTTTATTAAGACTTTTAGCCAAAGAGAAATTATGTTATTATAGAAGGTGAAACAGTAAAATAAAAAGGGCATATGCTTTATGTCAACTATACTGTACCCTTGGGGCCTGCTTATGGACTTGCTACAGGCTACAGGAAGAATGTTTAACTCCTTTTAATGCTTTATGAAGCCTTTCATGATCTGCTTATCACACTACGGACCCTTCTCCAGACTCTTCTGCCCCCAGCTCAGTCCCCAGTTGTGCTTAACTGCTTCATCTCCTCAAATACGTCAGGCTCTCCCTTTCTGTGTTCTGCACACATTCTTGCCCCAAGTTAGAATACTTTCACAACTACCCCTCCCATTTGCTGTGTATTATCTATTATTGTTTAATGACTAAAACCTGTCTGACTCTTTTTCAACCCCACGGACTGTAGCCCACCAGGCTCCTCTGTCCATGGGATTTCCCAGGCAAGAATACTAGAGTGAGTGGGTTGCCATTTCCCTCTCCAAGGGGATCTTTCCAACCCAGGGATCAAACTCACATCTCCTGCATTGGCAGGCAGATTCTTTACCACCGAGCCACCTGGGAAGCCCCTTTTATCTATTTGCTATATAACAATTAAGCAAACTTAGCAGATTTACACAAGTCATACTTACTATCTCATAGTTTCTGTGGGTCAGGAATCTAGAAAAAGCTCAGCTAGGAGTTCTGGCTCAGGGCTTCTTGTGAGGTTACAGTCAAGCTGTTGGCCAGGACTGCTGCACTGTGGGATAGAAAATCCACTTCCCAGATGGCACTCTCATAGGCAGCAAAGCTCAATTCCTTGCTAGCTACTAGCAAAGGCCTCAGCTCCCTGTCATGTGAGCCTCCTACATGATAGACTGAGTGTCCTAACAGCATGCCAGCTGACTTCTCCCAAAACAAGAGACCTTAGAGAGAACAAGGCAAAGTCTTGTGTCTTTTACGACCTCATCTCTGAAGTGAAACCCCATTTTAGCCTTATTCTTTTATTAAAAATAAGTCACAAAGCCTAACCTACACTCAAAGGAGGAAAGTTAAGCTCCACCTCTAAAATTTCAGCCTGGATGATTATTTCCTGGGTTAGTTTTCCTTAATTCTCTTAAGACTGGGCTGGTATCACCCTGAGCTCTCAGGATGTACCTCTCCTAAGAGATACTACATTTTTTGAATCATTCCCTTTTTGCTGGTCTGTCTTTTGCAGTAGAAAGTAAACAACTTGAAGGCAAGGACTGTGTCTTGCTCACAATTGTTCCTCCAAGCCTGGTACAGTGTGTGGCCTTTGGTAGGCAGTCAACCAAAGCCTGCTGAAAAATAAATCATGCCATTCAAAGAAGTGCTTTCCTGCCTTTCCACATAATAAGCAGAGGAAGGAATAAGTTTTATCATGCACCTCCTGCTGCGCACTGCACTTTGTATACGTATTTCGCATTTAGTGATTGATGGAACCTTTGGTAGAAGCATAATTATGTGGTAGAAAAGAATGAAGAATTGCACTTTTACACTCTCCTGACTTTTTTATTACTGCAGAATCTTGGGCAGCTTATTTAGACTCTTGGAACTTCAGCTTCTGCTGGAAAAAATTAAAGGATACAGTAACAATTGCCTTGCCAACTAACATGCGTTTCAGTTCAGTTCAGTTCAGTTCAGTCACTCAGTCGTGTCCAACTCTTTGTGACTCCATGAATCGCAGCACGCCAGGCCTCCCTGTCCAGCACCAACTCCCGGAGTTCACTCAAACTCATGTGCATCAAGTCAGTGATGCCATCCAGCCATCTCATCCTCTGTCGTTCCCTTATCCTCCTGCCCCCAATCCCTCCCAGCATCAGGGTCTTTTCCAATGAGTCAACTCCTTGCATGAGGTGGCCAAAGTATTGGAGTTTCAGCCTCAGCATCAGTCCTTCCATGAACACCCAGGACTGGTCTCCTTTAGGATGGACTGGTTGGATCTCCTTGAAGTCCAAGGGACTCTCAAGAGTCTTCTCCACCACCACAGTTCAAAAGCATCAATTCTTTGGTGCTCAGCTTTCTTCACAGTCCAACTCTCACATCGTGAAGGTCAAATAATACAATGTAAATGAAAAGGTATAAACCATAAAACATCATACAAATATATTATTATTTCTCAAATTCCATAGAGTATGGATGACTCTGCCAAACATGAAGAAGGTGCTTCTACCTTTGGAAACTTAAAAGAGTTAAACTCCTACCCCAGTGATAACTAATATTTTAATTCATTCAATATTGATGTGTTTCTACCATGTGTGTGTTCAAGGCATAGCCCAGGTGCTTAGATACCTTTGTGTCTTCAATTAAACCCAAGGCTGCTACAGAGTTTTCAAAATATTTTAGTATAGAGTTATTATAAGTTCACATGTAAAAATGACTGAGGAAGGTTGCCAAAACAACAGTGCAAACAGTGGACTCAAGGCCTTGGTCATTTATTGAGTCAGATGTCTACTAATGCCTGCTTTTACTGTGATCTTAGCTCTCCTCGCAGGGCAGAAAATGTTGTTGCCTGGCATTCAGCAAGTGCTTAATGTTGGTTGAACAGAATTAAATAGATGTCCCGTGTACAAGAATCACTGTTGCTATATCTAAATCACTATAGAGATGGAGTGGCTGAGGTTTCCAATCCAGCTGCCTCATTTTGCGGAGAAAGAAATAGAAAGTCAATAGGTTAAGTCCCAAGATCATACAGGCAGGCAAGAGCAGGGTGTAGACTCCAAATAAATCTGATTCCCAGTTCTGTGCTGTTTCACCATGGTGTGCATTACCTTTAGCCAATACTGTGCTCTATTCTGGAGCCTATTAATAGAAATAGCCTTGCCACTGTCTCTGCACTTGTAAAATGATGAAAATAACACCGATTTACCTAAGAGGCTTGCACAAAGGACTGTAAAATAATGATGTCAATAAAGTACTTAACAAATTTCACAAATTATTCCAATTATAGAGATTGTGGCCAAAATTTACAAACAAGAAGCAGAGGTACATTAAATTTTTCAACAACTGGAAAACTTCAGCTTTAATGCAACAATTGAAACTGTCCAAGAAAGGAACTCTGAAAAAGGGGAATGTTACAGTCCCCTTCTTGGTATAACAAGGCCTAGGGTGGGCAAAGTGTTCTAAGTACCACAGGAGAGAATTAGCACAGACTGTGCTTTCATTTCGGTTTTCCTGATCATTATTTTCCTGATCTTTAGTGTCTTTATTTTCCTGATCATTAAAGGACAACAGTATTCCACTAAAGAAAATACGTGGTTTATATCATATAGTCACTATGCTATGGGTCAGTTCTCCAAACTCCACTATTCTGATGACTTTGAAGGAAGGTTATTCACAACCCACCTTAGTTTCCTTGAAAAGACTCAATACTCTGGAAGCTAATCTGGAAATATTTCAACCACTTCCCAATATTTTCTTCCAGCTATACTGTCATTACTTCCTGTGAACTCCTGATCTTGAACTTGTAACTCTTACATAAAATGGTAATATTCTTTATGGAGCATGATTAAGAGTAAATCATCCATGGTGCCTCTGGCAAATAGCCATGCTGTGGGTACATCAGCTCTTTTAAAAGAGTTTGGCCCTGAGGTGGAAACTGTCAAAAGACAGAAATTTGGTTACCAGGAGTTACACTGCTCATCAGTAGACATAAAATGTGATTCATTTTATTAGGTAGAAAAACATTCACTGGTTCCATTTTCTCAGCTCTTTGGAGAAACGCATTCTAATCTGTTTTTCTGAGTTTCAAGTGATTAAACCTTCAATATGCCTGGCATTTTAGGAAAGAAGCTATAACCTGAACTGAAGGTAAATGGATTTATTATGAGGGCTTTGCTACTAGCCATGTCATGCTTTAAAGTAAAATCAACACACAAAGTGGTGCCAAAGCAGTGTAGAGGTTAAGACAAAATTTTTAACATAAGAACTTGGTTTAAAAGCAAGCTTTTCACTTGGCAATGCATGAACCAGGGATGAAAGATTAAAACTTGCTTCTAAAATGCAAATAAAACACCCGACCTGATGGCAACATTGAAAGGATAAGGGAAATAATTCGAGATCATTAATCCAGTGGCCACAACATACTAAGTGCTGAATAAATTGGTTCTTTTGTTGTTGTTGTTGCACTGGGTCTTTATGGCTGGACATGGGCTTTTTCTAGTCATGAAGAGTGGGGGCCACTCTTTTTTGCAGTGCACAGGTTTCTCATTATGTTGGTTTCTCTTGTTGTGGAGCACAGGCTCTAGGCACTTCAGCTTCAGTAGCTGTGACACACAGACTCAGTAGTTGTGGCTTGAGTGTCAGAGAGCGTGGGCTCAGAGGTTGTGATGCAAGGGCTCTAAATGCCCCAAGGCACGTGGAATTATCCCAGATCAGGGATCGAACCCATGTTGCCTGCATTAGCTGGCAGATTCTTATCCACTGTGTCACCAAGGAAGTCCAAATTGTGGCTTTTATTATTACATTTAATAAAACCAAAGACCACTTTTTCTTTAAATAGTGTTCCCTGCTCTTTAAGATTTCAGAAAGCTTTGCAATGTATTTCACCACAAATATGTGATGGATCAGTCACAAAACTGATATAAACTCCCTAAGCATTAATGAACTGAGAACATTTATTCCTGTCCCTAAATTTGGGTCTCAGCTATTGTTCAGACACAAAGCTCTGAACTTCCAGCATAAACATGGAAATAAACGTAAGCTCTGTCTCTTCTTTCATTGGGCATATTCAAGCATTAGTCTGAAAAGCTCTGTGATGATAAGAGTGGGGCTTTGAGGGTGCTGGGAATTTCTTCCGAAATGGTCCATTTACAAAATCCAGAGCCATACAGCCCCAGAATTACTTCACAACAAATCCTCTTCCTCAGTCAATACAAATTGCAGCATTATGCAGAGAAAAATGCCAACAGAGTAAGAATCCCGGGTAATCTCATTCGATAATATTTTGTTAGCCAATTTAATTTGCTTTCCTCCCTTATGAATACGCCTAATAACATAAGTATAATGCAGATTGAAAAATTACAATAGTACTTTTAGTGTCATGGCAAACAGCCGATTTCTCCAAATTAGGGTTGCCAGATAAAATACAGGATGCCCAGTTAAATTTGAATTTATGAAAAACAACAAATACATTTTTTTAGTATAAGTATGTTCTAAGTAAGCCTTGGCCTCTGGATGTGGACTTGGAAAAATCATCAAGGGTATCCTTTCAAATATACATTTGGGACATACAGATTTAACTTTGCGCACTATATTTTTATTTGTTAAATTGAGCAGTCTTATTGCAACTGAACTGAATCATGCTAACGTTTACAGTTACTTATCATATAATTCCTTGCTTATGCTCAGTTGCTTAGTCTTGTCTGAGTCTTTGCAACCCTTTGGACTATAGCTCGCCAGGCTCCTCTGTCCATGGGATTCTCCAGGCAAGAATTCTGGAGTGGGTTGCCATTTCTTCCTCCAGGGGATCTTCCTGACTCAGGAACTGAACCTGGGTCTCCTACGTCTCTTGCATTGTAGTCAAATTCTTTACTATTGAGCCACTGGAGAAGCTCATAATTCCTTGATCACCCTTCAAAAATCACATTCTGAAACCTCTTCAGACATTTTCCAGTACTCAATTATTTTAGAGAGATGATAAAAATTATAGATTGGAAATTTATTAATGCAATCACTTTTGTAACTTGATTTTATATAATTACCATTTGTATTAATGATAACTTCATAAGGGGAAAGTATAAAAATACGGCTTAAGCATGCAAAGATAATCAAGAAGTAAATAGGCCAGTGTAGGCTTTTGGGAACCAGAGAGAGAGAGATGCTTTACCCTTATGACTGGAACCAGCTGGATTTTTTTTTTTAATTAAGGTCCTTGACCATTTAGACATGAAGAAACTTTCCATTTCAAATCCTGGACCATTTTCATCAATGATGTCAAGGCAGAGAACTGAATATTTTAGCAATATCATGTCATCATAGACTGAAAGGTCAAACTTCACCCATGTTGATTTTGGACATGATCAGATTCATTCCATCAAGGTTTTAAGGCTTCTGTTCTGCCTTCTGTTGTATGATAAAGAGATGAGATGAAAAGGGCAAGTCGCTCAGTTGTGTCCAACTCTTTGCAACCCCATGGACTATATAGTCCATGGAATTCTCCAAGCCAGAATACTGGAGTAGGTAGCCTATCCCTTCTCCAGAGGATCTTCTCAACCCAGGAATCAAAGTGGGGTCTCCTGCACTGTAGGCAGATTCTTTACCAGCTGAGCTACCTGGGAAGCCTGATAAAAGATGGATTCTGAGAAATTCATTCCAAATCCCAGTGAACAGTCACAATGTAAGGGCAGTTCCAAAAGAGAATTTTATAGAATCTCCCTCTTGCAGGAAGGCCTCCTTGTGCATCTGAATTGTTCAGTGCATGAGAAGAAACTTACTCAGATGCAGCAATGAGCCTCACGTGTGACCTTTGTTTGCTGAGGTTCTTCAAGCCTCAGGTGGGTAATCATCTTCATGACCTCTGGCCTCTGAACTCTTCACTGGAGGATTCCAAGTCCTGCATTTCCTGTACAGTCCCCTAGTGGATTTTGATTCCAAATGACTAAGACCCAATCCTTGACCTCAAAATTGCTGTGGGGTCAGCAGAGCTACTGTCTCAGTCATCAATACTTCTCCATCCATGGCTGGTGTGATCTTTACCCATCTCCTTGACACTTAACATGGGAAAGGGCCTCCTAGCTACTAGCCCTGCATGATCTATCTCAGGAGGGGGACATCTTTGTGGACCCCTCCCCAGTCAAGCCACTTTTTCTTTCCCTACAAAACAGATGAAAACAGACACACAGGTCATTGAAACAAAACAAACATCCCAGAGATCAACCCACACACATATGGACAATTAATTTACAACAAAGGAACCAAGAACACACAATAAGAAAATGACACTCTCATTAATAAATGGTGTGGGGAACACTAGACAGTCACATGAAAAAAAAAATGAAACTGGACCACCATGTTAGAAACTACCAATGGATGTCATCAATCATTCATGCTGTGCCACACAGGAGCATATATTTTTTTGCCCTGACACTGTTTATAAAGTGAAGGAACATCCCTAGAGAAATGTCTAAGTTTCAATCCACTATGATTAATATTGGACAGAGTACAGAGACTGTCTCTGATACTCTAATATGAGGAAGTCAAAACAGTCTCTGAAGAAAAGCTTTCTAGAGGTTTCTTGAAGCTGCAGGGGTTGCTACAAAGAAAAGAAAATCAATCCTGAACTCAATCTTTTAATTTCTTTTCATGATCACTGTTCTCAAAAGGAGGAAGCAATTAAAACTAATGCCTGTATTAGTTCCCTTTCCTCAGAATGAACATTGATCAGATTCTATGTGAAAGGTCTGTAACATCTCTTCTGTAATTATTTTAAAATATATTAACAGGGATCTGTGTATTGTAGAACAAAGAGTTCTGTTTGTGTAGGACAAGAGTTCTGAGTTCTGGCACCAGCTTCACCATTTACAACTATGTGACCTGTAGAAATCATTTCTTCTAGCTGATTCTTTGTCTCCTTTGCAAAATGGACCCATTACTACCTCACAGGATTGATGGATTACTCAGATCATGCATGCTTAAGGCAAAGATTATATACTTATAATAAACTATTATAACTCCTATTCAAGTTTTTATAAAATATAATTGACACAAGTCACAAAGATATCAGAACCACTAAGACTCAACATAAATATGTTATAATGCTTATTGTCATTATGATATGAAATAAACAGAGTACTCAGAGGGATAAGTAGCTTACATTATAAGCAAGATTATGTCTTTCATTTTTAGATGACACCCAAAAAAGAGAAATAGAAACATCTTAGATTCGCTACTTAACACTAAACTTATTAAATAATCATATTCCAAATGATCAAAACTGACCAGAAAAGCAGTTTAATTTGCTATGTAGAATGTCAATCCAGTTTTCAGTTCAGTTCCGTCGCTCAGTCGAGTCTGACTCTTTGCGACCCCATGAATCGCAGCACACCAGGCCTCCCTGTCCGTCACCAACTCCCGGAGTTCACACAGACTCATGCCCATCGAGTCAGTGATGCCATCCAGTCATCTCATCCTCGGTCATCCCCTTCTCCTCCTGCCCCCAATCCTTCCCAGCATCACAGTCTTTTCCAATGAGTCAGCACTTCGCATGAGGGGGCCAAAGTATCGGCGCTTCAGCTTCAGCATCATTCCTTCCAAGGAAATCCCAGGGCCGATCTCTTTCAGAATGGACTGGTTGGATCTCCTTGCAGTCCAAGGGACTTTCAAGAGTCTTCTCCAACATCACAGTTCTACTATTTGTCATAAATATTTTCTAGTTCACTTTTTTTCCTCAACAATTTCTCTGATGTCTCAACAAATTGTTTTATAGGAAATGTTCAATCAATGTGGCAAACATTAATTTAGCCCTTGTCAAAAGTTGTTATCCATGAACTCTGACATTTTTTGGACCTTGTAAATTTCAGTTCAATACTGTATTCATTTTGCTATACATTGACATGCATCAACCACGAGTGTATATAAGCTCCCAAACNTCTAGTTCACTTTTTTTCCTCAACAATTTCTCTGATGTCTCAACAAATTGTTTTATAGGAAATGTTCAATCAATGTGGCAAACATTAATTTAGCCCTTGTCAAAAGTTGTTATCCATGAACTCTGACATTTTTTGGACCTTGTAAATTTCAGTTCAATACTGTATTCATTTTGCTATACATTGACATGCATCAACCACGAGTGTATATAAGCTCCCAAACCAGACCCTCCCCCCACCTCCACCCCACACCATCTCTTTGGATCATCCCCGTGCATCAGTCCCAAGCACCCTGCATCCTGCATCCTGCATCGAACCTTTAGAGTATTGTAAAGTAAAACAAACTAAAAAAATTAAAATTAAAAAAATAATAATAAATTTCAGTTCAGATGGAAATTTAAAAATTCTACTGCCATAGTATAAATTTACCTTCAATAGCCCAAGTATTGGATGAATTGAGGCTATCCAGTAATGCATGTATTGTGCATAGGGAATAAATAATACTTAAGCAGACATATAATGATATCAGATTTCATTTTTATTAGCCACCATAGTGTCATGAATTTCACAACACTATAAAACTTGGTTCTTCTTCCAGCTCTGGTTGGGCTAAACAACATGCTCACCTTTTATTTCAGATCATGAAACTGACAACATTTATATCCAGACCGATGCCAGAGGATATAAAATTTTCCTTAAGGGGGAGAAAAAGCCATCTGCTACCCTGTTAGAAGGGCTGGGCCAGCTGCATGTTCATAATTGTCATCTGTAATTGCTAGATGGAAGGGAAATGAGAAATTACCTTTTTGAGAGAGGCATGAAACATCAACAGAATCTTTTGTTGGCTCAGAGAGCTACTACTTCAAAGTTTTGCTTTGTTTTTAACTTCTCAGGGTTACCTAGAACAAAAAGGGAAATACACTCAAGGATGGAAAGATATCTTTATGAAAACAAGCCCAAGTTTATTCTGACAAACATTTCTTTGCCCTCTTCTTTCTCTATGTAGCTAAGATAAATGCTGCTCATTCCACATTCAACAAATATTTATTGATCAACTAGTAAGCTTCTTTCATTCTTCAAGGCACAGGAAAAAGTAGATGAGGCTCACTCTCTACAATCAAGGAGCACAGTGTCTTTGAAAGAAAAATGTGTAACCAAGCAATCAGAAAACAATAGGATCCTATATAGAAAAGGCTTTCTGAATGCTATTGGAACACAGATGCCTAAGTGATTTATGTTGCTAGAGTTTCAGTAAGGATTTCAGAGGAAGCAACATTTAGTCTAAGTCTTGAAAGTTAAATAAAAGACAAGAAGATGCTATTCTAGAAAAAAGAAACTGATGTGCAAAAACACAGACTATGAGAAAGCACAATACCCTTAAGAAATAACAAGTAATACAGCCGACCCTTGAACAACACAGGCCTGAACTGTGCGGGTTCATGTCGATGCTGATTTCTTTCCCATAGTAAATTCTACAGCACTACAAAATCCACAGTTAATTAAATCTGAGGATGTGGATCTATGGATAGGGAGGAACTGGATAAGTACAGAGGGCAGACTGTAAGTTAGTTAGATTTTTCACTGCAGAAAATGTGGATTCCTCTAACCCCCACCTTGTTCAAGGGTCAGATGTAATTACATTTGTCTGGATGGTAGTTTTCATGGAAGAGATGATTGACTTTCACCTATTTCTGAATAGACCAGCAAAATAAACTGTTTGATCAAACAAAGACAAGTTTATTGTTTACTGCAGGAGCAAGGGCCACTTAAGACTTTGACAGAATTCAAAATATTTTGTAAAGGGGGAGTCAAAGCAGCATCTGTAAGGTTTTAAGGTGTAGTTTAAGGAATGTATTTTATTTTTTAAGACTTCTCCCTTTTATTTGACATATCAGAAGCATTTACTCAGCTGTAGAGCATGTCTTTTAAAAAGGAGTCTGGTTGGTAATGAACAAAGTTTATAATGCAATAGTATAAGATGAATGGATAAGGTAAGGGGGATACTTTGAAGAAAGTCTTTTGATAAACATATGATGAGCCAAGCTGAGTGATGTATTATTTTAAGAACAGGCTGTATAGTTAATGAAGATAAATCTACTGTTCCAGTCAGTAGATTCAAAATGCTGAAGCTGAAACTCCAGTACTTTGACCACCTGATGCAAAGAACTGACTCATTGGAAGAGACCCTGATGCTGGGAAAGATTGAAGGCAGGAGGATAAGGCATTGCCAGAGGATGAGATGACTGGATGGCTCTGGGAGTTGATGATGGACAGGAAAGCCTTGTGTGCTGCAGTCCATGGGGTCACAAAGAGTCAGACATGACTGAGGGACTGAACTGAATTGAGCTCCTATCAGGTGGCCAAAGAATTGGAACTTCAGCTTCAGCATCAGTCCTTCCAATGATTATTCAGGACTGATTTCCTTTAGGATTGACTGGTTGGATCTCTTTGCAATCCAAAGGACTTTCAAGAGTCTTCTCCGACACCACAGCTCAAAAGCATCAATTCTTCAGTACTCAAGTTTCTTTATGATCCAATTCTCACATCCATACATAACTATTGGAAAAACCATAGCTTTGACTAGACAGACCTTTGTCAGTAAAGTAATGTCTCTGCTTTTTAATATGCTGTCTAGGTTTGTCATAGCTTTTCTTCCAAGGAGCAAGGGTCTTTAATTTCGTGGCTGCAGTCACTATCTGCAGTGATTTTGGAGCCCAAGAAAATAAAGTCTGTCACTGTTTCCATTGTTTCCCCATCTATTTTCCATGAAGTGATGGGACCGGATGCTATGATCTTAGGTTTTTGAATGTTGACTTTTAAGTCAGCTTTTCACTCTCCTCTTTCACTTTCATCAAGAGGCTTTTTAGTTCCTCTTCCATTTCTGCCATAGGGGTGGTGTCATCTGCATATCTGAGGTTATTGATATTTCTCCAGGCAATCTTGATTCCAGCTTGTGCTTCATCCAGCTCAGCATTTCACATGATATACTCTGCATATAAGTCAAATAAGCAGTGTGACAATATATAGCTTTGATGTATTCCTTTCCCAATTTGGAACCAGTCCATTGTTCTATGTTAGGTTCTAAGTGTTGCTCCTTGACCTGCATACAGATTTCTCAGAAGGCAGGTAAGGTGATCTAGTATCCCCATATTTTGAAGAATTTTCCACAGTTTGTTGCTATCCACACAGTCAAAGGCTTTGATGTAGTCAATAAAGCAGAAGTATATGCTTTTTCTGGAACTTGCCTGCTTTTTCTATGATCCAATAGATGTTGGCAACTTGATCTCTGGTTCCTCTGCTTTTTCTAAATCCAGCTTGAACATCTGGAAGTTCTCGGTTCACATACTATTGAAGCCTCACTTGGAGAATTTTGCTATCATGTGAAATGTGAGGAGGTTTGAGCATTCTTTGGCATTGCCTTTCTTTGAGACTGGAATGAACACTGACCTTTTCCAGTCCTGTGGCCACCATTGAGTTTTCCAAATTTGCTGGCATATTGAGTGCAGCATTTTAACAGCATCATCTTTAAGGATTTGAAATAGCTCAGCTGGAATTCCATCAATAAATAGATGGAGTTCGAAATAAAACTTGGGGCTGAATTGTGACAAACCTTACACACCATCTTGAAGAATTTTAAATGGGCAAGGAAAAGAGAGGGAGTAGTCTAGACCCCACGTAAAAATGCTTTGAAAAACAGAAATATTTAATTCTTATAGTAATCTTATAAGAGATATTAGCTCCATATTCCAAATGATAATGAGATGTAGATTACGTATAACTAAAAAGTAATCCTTGTCCAATGTCTTCTAAGGAATTAAGGAAGCCAGATTTCAAATCCTATTCTAGCTGATTCCAAAATCATTTTGTTCTTTCCTTTACCCAATTCTGTTTGTAGTAAACTATAAGGCAGGGATGAGAAATGAAAAGATTTCTCTAGAGAGCCTGACAAATTAAAGTGTGGATGTGTGGTCTACCTGGTTGCTTATTAGAAATGCAAACTGTTCAGGTTCACCACTGAATCAAAATCTGCTACTAGGTGACCGCTATGCAGTTGGGCATTTGAAAGCACTTTTAGAAGACTCTGCAGAGTCTTAAGTTGCCATCAGCATGACAGTAATTCATGTTGCACAATAGAATTTTCTGTAACCCTCTAGCTTCTAGTCCTATCCTTTTAGTCCTCCTTATATTCTTCAAATGTGATAAGAAACAAAAGAAACAGAAATCTTGTTAGCATAATATCCTATAAAAACCACTATGGAAGTGCAGCCAACAGATCAAGAGAAACACTGCTCTATTGCACGTGTTCCTTAAGACGTGAGCTTGTTCCTGGACAGTAAGGACCTGGAGCTCCTCTCCAGGGCAGAACTGACAGTGGATTAAGTGATGAGGGAAGGGACAGAAGAGTAGAAAAGACCAAAGATGAGAGGAGGAGGCGAAAGGGGAAAAACAAAGCTGGAGAATTCAGATTACTAGCTACCCCAAAAATGACATTACCATGGATTTTTTTTTTCTTTTGGAAAACAAATGTTTTATCATCTGAACCCATGCATGCTGGCAATCATAAGGTCATATCATTTCCTTTCTGATAACCAACTGAATCTGCACTGTAAGAAAATCTTTTGCCACTTTCTTCATTTACTCACTCATCAATATTGATTTTTTAATGCCCAATAATTTGTCAGACACTGTTCTAGGCAAGGAGATATTTTAATTAACAAGATAAGTGTCCAGCTTCTTGGTGTTTATATTCTAGTGCAGAGGAGAAACAAACATTAAAGAGAAAAAGAAAAGGTTAGCCATTTAAAGAACTTCTCTAAGTTTACTTATAAATAGACATCTAGACTACGAGGACAAGTGACATTTGAAATCAGTACTTTGGTGGGTAAGGTGGGCAAAGCCTGGAAAGCTGCACATCTAACAGAATGCTGCAGCACCATGTCTTCCATCAAGGCAGCACACAGTAGTGGCGTGGTCGTCTTGGCGCTGATGGCAGGTGAGAAAGCAGTGTTTCCTGCACTATTCAAGCATTTTGTAATATTTCTCAGTTTCTTACCATAGGTTTTCTTTGGGGCTTTGCATACAAGGGAGAGAGAGACACTTTGCTCCAAATTCCCTTGCTTTCAGATCCCATTGTCCAAATCCCTCTTGTAGATTTTCTTTCTCAGTGTGAACCATACAAGAAAGTATGCCATTGTTAAGGAGGTAGAAATTTGTGCATCCAGTACTCTTGACTTCTTGTGGATGGACTAATAATGAAATTGACGTAAGACAGATTAGCAGGACAATAAGAAACAAATTTCAATTTATGCATGTGGAGGTCTTGTTGAAATGGGACCTAAAAAGTGGGTCAAAACAGATTTTTCACCCTGCTTTCTCTGGGAGTCTTATTGATGATAACTGACATTAGTATAGTGTATGACAGTTCACAAAGCCTTTTCTTATACTGTATTGCATTGCTTTTATATCTTACAGCTAAGAAAATGGATATTCAAAGACAATAGCACACTTCCCAGTCTTTCTTTGCCCAAGAAGTAAATGCCAAGTCTTCGAACTTCAGACCTCCTGTTTTGTCCACTGCTGCTGCTGCTGCTGCTGCTGCTGCTAAGTCGCTTCAGTTGTGTCCAACTCTGTACGAGCCTGTAGACAGCAGCCCACCAGGCTCCCTGGTCCCTGTGATTCTCCAGGCAAGAACACTGGAGTGGGTTGCCATTTCCTTCTCCAATGCATGAAAGCCAAAAGTGAAAATGAAGTTGCTCAGTCATGTCCGACTCTTAGCGACCCCATGGTCTGCAGTCTACCAGACTCCTCCATCCATGGGATTTTCCAGGCAAGATTACTGGAGTGGAGTGCCATTGCCTTCTCCATTAAACTTCCTTAGACACAAGTTATCCTCTTCATTTATAAAACAGAAGTTATAGCTACTGCCTGAAATAGCATTTCTTGTGGATTAAATAAAAATTTCTGTGAAAGAACTTAGTAAACTAAAAAGAGTTATATGACTATTTGTATATCCTTTTTATGAACAGATCATAATTGACATTTCATGTGATAATTAGTATAATGTCCTACAATTTAGAACTTTGTTATACAATTTAAAACACTGTATATCATTTATATAATGTTTTACAATTTATACATGTTGCAAGATGCATGAGCTTATTAAATTTTAAGAATTTGGACACAACATCAAAAATAACAATGGTTTTAAAGACTTTGTTCAGTTCGGTTCAGTTGCTCAGTCGTGTCCAACTCTTTGTGACCCCATGAATCGCAGCACGCCAGGCCTCCCTGTCCNAATAATATCAGTATCAGGTTTGTTTCAAGATTTCTTATATTTTAGAGTTATCTAAGTACAACTAACAGATAGTTGGAAACAAGCTATAAAAATAAGTGAGGCAGGCAATTGAGTAATTCCTTCCAGTGGCTGGAGAAAAGCAGGCAATACTCTCAGGAGAGGTGATTAGGGGAAGCAGGAAAAGAAGAGAATCTATAGGACTGTAACTGGTGGGGAGACAGGCTGTGTGCTCCCGAGCAACCTGCCAAAGTACACAGTCTACTGTAAACTGAGGCTTCACAGAGCTTGGAGGACACTGGTCTCCTAATGGTTCCAGTTCACATAGTTCAAACAGAAACTAAGAAAAGTAGGAAGAGTTTGGCTTTCTGGGAACCCTACAGGAGAAAGACATCTAGGCTCCCACAGGCTTGATTTCACAGTGGACGCCTGATGGATTTGTGGCACCTGGACACCAGAAAGGAGTATATATTTGAATTTCACAGCAAACACTCTCTTTTAAATGGCATATAGAATGTCAGATGGGGCTCTAAACAAGCAAAAATCATAGAAAGAAATACTATTCTTCACCTTTGCAAATCAATAGTGACAAAGTTCCCTGACTTTCCTGAAGTTTGTGTAAAAGTTTTAGAACTTACAAATCCAAGCATGTGTCAATACATTATGCTACTAAATAGTCTATACTTTAAGCTTAAATGATTTCAGCCACTAATATTGTAGTATCAATTAGACTAGCAGTATCAAAAGACATTCTTCATGTTTCAAGTTTATTGGCCAAGGGAGTGCTTCTCAAAATGTGGTTCAGGAATCCCAGAAAGTCCTCAAGACCCATTCAGGGGATCTGTAATGACAAAACTATTTTAATCACTCTAAAATGCTATGTTCCTCTCTCTCTCATTCTCTCGTGAGTGATCAGTACTGTTTTGCAGAGTCAACATGAAGCGTGATGACATAACAAATTAAATGCAAAAGCAGGTAGGACAATTCAACTATCTTCTATTAAGCCATCGGAGAGATTTGCACAAACATTAACTTTCCAGGTTAATTTTTTAATGAAAAATTCAGTTACTTTTCATTTAAAAAATGTTATTTATGCTAAGTCAGTTTACATCTACTCAACATATAATGAGTTTATTATTATTTTCAAATGAAAATTTTCTCAATTTAAATTTTTAACATGGACTCCAGAAATAGATATGTAACACACAAACCATAGGTGTTTAACACACATAGCACGCACTTTGGGATCCTCATAAAGGGGTCCTGAGGTCAAATGGTTAAGATCTACTATAATAAGCTCCTAAGCTATCCATTCCTATAGGACCAATTTTATCTGTGGTTTGGATTCTTGAGTACTGGCTTAAGGAAAGGCAATTCTATTTGTGATTTCAGTTAGGAAGCAGCTGAGTTAACATTTGTGAATATAAGCATAATTGCAGAACACCCAAAGAAAAGTCTTTTTCTACCAGTTGCTGATTCACTCTGCCCATCCTGAGCTACAGGACCTTCACTGCAACGCACCCTTTGGGACTTATCTGTTAGCTATCAAGCTATAGAAGCACTTGAGAAGTTTTCAGATCTGGGATTTTTAAATAATAACCAAAATTTTGATTAGAAATGGTTCAGCCAGTAGTATGGTATGCAAACTGGAAACAGCTTTCTCTACAGTTGTAATAGGCCAAATTACACACACCAAAAATACAAATAATATGCAGTGGAGTTCTGCCAATGACTGGAATCCTTTCTCATTGGAAACTAGTGAATGCTTAAAAGGGGGATAATGTGGTGGTGAACAGTTCAGGCCTTAGAGTCAGGCAGAGCTGGGTTTGACTATCCTGTCCCATACTTGTCAACATCATGGCCTGGGAAATGTTAGTTAATTTTAATTTTAATTATTTCTGTAAGGCTTTGTTTCCTCATCCATAGGGTGAGAAATACTTGTAATAAGAATTTCATTTAACTGAGTGATTTGGAAATTAAGTGAGCCACAGTCATGTACATGATTTCATTTAACCCTCACAGCAACTTTAGGATATAAATGCTCTCATTTTTTTCATTTGACAGTCAGGGAAACTGATATTTAGAAAAGTCAAATAATTTTCCAGAGATGATAATTATCAGTGGCAAAGCAGGGATTTGCTTTTGCCTGCCCTAACTATAAACAGTCATATCACTGTTTTTTTAAACACAAAAATTAGAAAATTGTAAGCTTCTCTTTCTCTTGTCCACAGTCTTAGCCCAATAGCTACCTTTGTGTGAAATACACACAAGCCAGAGTTTTTTGTAAGGTAGGGCAAGAACACTTGAATGAGGTCAGTATAGGAGAGGAAGGGAAGAGGTATTTTACAATTGCCCAAAATATGGGAATCGACAGTCCCTCTTTTGTACACACATATTCTACACATTCCCTTTAGTATGTTCTGGAATAGGTTTGAGTCTTTGTGACAGATTCAAGTAAATATTGGTTTATATACTAAGTGACAAATGATCTTAAGAAAGAAAAAAATGACCTCCTCATAAAAAGCTCTCACTGAAGCAGTCTATCTGAAAGGGCTTGAAGCAGTGCAGGCTCACTCTTGATACACTGCCAGGTCAACAGGCTGAAGACCAGATACCCTAGAGCTGAAATTTTCTGGGTCTTACTATTATAATGCTGAGACAGAGTAGCTGTGAGTGTTTCCCAGGTCTTGCTATTTCAGAAGCAATTCCATTTGGAGGAATGTAGTTCCATTTATATTCCAGACAAGTTTAAAAAAAAATTGATGCCTTAAAAAAAAAGTTTATGGTAAATTCAGAATAATAGAGGAGGTGTTACACAGTTAACGGCTTATGAATCTATTAACATTTAGGGCTGTATACAGCCAGGGACCTTTTCCATTTCCAAACTGGCAATCTAAAATTATAAATAAATTTTTTTACATTCAATCTTTGTGGTTCTCGCTTTTCTCTTAGCTGGATAACAGGAATGGCTTACAACTCAAATCATCTATTTCCTGGAGGTGTCTTCCCCTGTCTCTCTCCCCCAGTATTTCAGTTATAAATGTGACAGCTGCATGAATTAGTGCTGAACCTGACTAGGTCATGCTTTAGATATGAAGCAAGAACTCAGAAATTAATTGAGGCCATAACCCATGAGTCAGACTCTTCTTCAGCTCAGTAAACCATAATTTTGATTTTATTCTTCCACTGAGATAGAGATAAGAAATCACAGCTGTCCATGAAAAGTTGGTAGTTGATGTTCCCCTTGATATTACTGCCTATATCGATATTAGGAGCTGCCTCTTTCTTACTTGGGTTACTTCTGCTATTTGAATTCAAAAGCAGAGACATTACTTTGCCGACTAAGGTCCGTCTAGTCAAGGCTATGGTTTTTCCCCCATGTATGGATGTGAGAGTTGGACTGTGAAGAAGGCTGAGTGCCGAAGAATTGATGCTTTTGAACTGTGGTGTTGGAGAAGACTCTGGAGAGTCCCTTGGACTGCAAGGAGATCCAATCAGTCCATTCTGAAGGAGATCAGCCCTGGGATTTCTTTGGAAGGAATGATGCTGAAGCTGAAACTCCAGTACTTTGGCCACCTCATGCAAAGAGTTGACTCATTGGAAAAGACTCTGATGCTGGGAGGAATTGGGGGCAGGAGGAGAAGGGGATGACCGAGGATGAGATGGCTGGATGGCATCAATGACTCGATGGGCGTGAGTCTGAGTGAACTCCGGGAGTTGGTGATGGACAGGGAGGCCTGGTGTGCTGCGATTCATGGGGTCGCAAAGAGTAGGACACCACTGAGCAACTGAACTGAACTGAAGTTAATCATGGGTCATAAGAGGCCAATTGCAATAAGCTGCAACTTCAGTTTTCCATCTTGCATTCAGAGGACAACATAGTTCAGGGCTGTGGAAATGATAAGCTATGTTCTGTATTTCTTCAACATCTTTCAACCATCAGTAGATAATAACCCTCTATTTCTCTTCAATTTCACCTTTTAGAGTAAAGAGAAATGAGACATCATAGTTTTCCTAAAGATTAGATTTTAGCTTATGATTTCACACTTTCTAGTTCATTTGCACAAAATTTCTCCAGAGGAGAAATGATTATCAAGATGTGTTACTTATTTGAAGTCAAATGTTCCCTGAGAACAAAACAACAAAAGGTGCAGTGTTGTAAGTAGAGTTCACTCATGTGAAGCCTTTTGGTACCCAGACTATTTGACACAATGAAAAAGTACATGCTTGATCCTGTAGGATTCCTTTGAATAATCACTTCTACTGCACACTAAATGTCACATAAAAATGAGAATGTCAGCACGCTCATTCCCACTTTGCTTGTCCCAGTCCATTCTTCTGACATTGTCTTACCCTTGACATCGCATAGTTTCTAACCCTCCTATTTTCATTCACACCTCACTTTTCAGAATTGACCCTCAACACCATCTTCCCAGGTTCAAGCTTGCTGCCCCCATGAAGATGTTTTTCATTTTTATTCTTCCTCTAGCAATGCTTGTCATCTTGAATAAATTTAATAAATATTTGTCCTCCTTTCAATATTCCATTTTTTCAAAATTAATTTTACTGCCACCAAAACAGGAGAATTAACAATACATAATAAACTATTATACATACTCACACTTTAAGTTATAAGAAATAAAATTTATTTTGGCAGATAGTATTAAACAAAACTGAACTTACATGTATTAGTAACATAGCTCAACATCGTTAATTTGGTATGTGAGACACATTTTCTTGTTTTCCTGTGTTTTACTAAATCACCATAACCCAAACTCCCTTATAAGACACATGCTGAAATTTAACTTTATTTCTTAGAGGAAGGAAAGAAAAAGAAAAGGAAATAAAGACTAAACATAAACTTATATCAAATAAGTGTCTTCTGAGCTAATATTCCTTTGGGGTTCCCAAATAGTCCAAAAAAAAAAAAATCAAAGGTTTAGTTTAAAAATTCAGAAGTACCAGGATAACTGCTGTCTGGTTTTGTTACTGAAATTTTAACTCTACCATGACCACTAGTATTTATTTCTAATCCACATTTTGTCAGGCATTGTTTTCTGATGTGTGGAAACATAGAGCCAATTGGGAAATTTTCCCGACTTCTTTCACCTCCTGTCAGATCTTGGAAACTCATGGCAGCAACTTTGGGTTTTATGCTAAGCCTCATTATTCTGCTAAGAGCCATGGTTCTTTTCACCTCAAGCAAAAGCAATTCTTTCTCAGGACTGACAGCTAACAGTTGGTAGAGATCACACTCTCAAAAATCAAGCTCTATCACCTCTTATTAATAGAAAAGATTTTAGAAAAGTACAAACATGGATTCAAATTTCAGACCTGATCTTTATTATATGATATGGGAACCATTTCTTCATCTGTAAAAACATTTCTTCATGTGCCTGTCAAAATGCCTGACAATTACTATGTGCCAAAAATAAAATACTCCAGTGACTAAAGGAAGGACCAAGCACACTATCATAATGCTTTCAATGTCTTTAGCATCTAGATTTTTTAGGCCAGTACATCATCCTCCTATAGGAACAGAAAAATCACTTCATTTTAGAGACAATTGAGCACTTTCCACCAAAATAAAGCCCAGAATTCAAGTGTATTAGAGTTTTCATCAGAATATTCTAAATGGACCAACGCAAATGGGAGTGTTTGTCCCTTTCATCAACAGATCCCTCACTTATCTTGCATTTTTATTAAATTAGAGAAGCACCACTTTTATCTTCTTTAGCCAAGATGGAAAGTTTAGTAATTCCATCAAAATTACTCCAGGACGTGTTTCCCGCACTTCCAACTCATTCTTCATGGGTTTAACTGATCCAAGATCAAAGGCTCAATACAAATTATAATTTTTTTCAATGCTAAGTAATCCAAGGAAGGTTTTTTCCTAAACACATGATAAATCTGATCGTAATGCTGTCTCTCTGGAATCAATCTGACAGTAACTAAAAACAGACCGAGAGGGAACTAGATTGCACAAGGGAAAGAAACATGAGCAAACCTTCATACGTCTTGGTTTCTATCTTCCTTTTTGAAAAGCTGCCACGAAGCAAGATGAATGAGTCATAGTCTTAATAATCTAGCTCACATTTCCATCTATAATGACTTGACTATATCTGACAATCTCTTTTATTAGAAAAGAGAAGCTATTTGTGTAAGATGCCCTATTTTTTTCTCCAAGTCATTAAATATAAATAGAATAATGACAGCAAATGCTTCTGGAATTAGGTTTTCATGTGTGTTTGGGTTAAATAAACAATTCACTGCAGAAAGAGAGTAATCCCTTTCCTTTATTATCTTTAACATTTTGCACCTAAATTCCATAGCTATCCATAGAGGACCTCATGTTACAAAGAAAAAACTTTTTTTCTTCTAGTTCTATTGAGATATAATTTATATCCAGAACTGTATAAAGTGTATGGCATAATGATTCGATTCACATGAATCATGAGGTAATTACCACAATAAGTTTGATGAACATCCGCCATATCAGATAGATACAAAATTAAAGAAATATTCAGTGTTCTTGCTGTGTGGAGAAGAGGAATACAGCACAAAGTAACAAATTGGGTCCTGGTGGGAACTGGTGCTCCTCAAAGTCCTTCAGAGTATCTAACACAAATCCTTATGGTGAGTAGCTGCTCAATAAATAAATGTAAATGGCATTAGAAAATGATCTGGCCCCCAGTACTGTATGCCCACATTGAGAATTTTTATTTAGAAAACTCTGGAACTTTTTAACATTATTTTGACACCTTTTAAGAGGAAACAGAAGAGCCGGTTTTGTGTTTATATTAGCCGGGGCACTTAACCTCACTCAAACAACATTTATAAAAAGGAATTCAGTTTTTACATTGTGTTCAGATTTAAAAGCCTGCTACACATAGATTCTTCTGATTTTCATATTCAAATAACATTTTTTGGGGAAAAAAGCAACTCTGAGTAAATGTAAAACAAAGAATGCCCCTTATGTAACACAATTTTTCTATAAANTGTTTATATTAGCCGGGGCACTTAACCTCACTCAAACAACATTTATAAAAAGGAATTCAGTTTTTACACTGTGTTCAGATTTAAAAGCCTGCTACACATAGATTCTTCTGATTTTCATATTCAAATAACATTTTTGGGGGAAAAAAGCAACTCTGAGTAAATGTAAAACAAAGAATGCCCCTTATGTAACACAATTTTTCTATAAAAATTATAGGACTTTAAGGCTGAAATTTTAATTAGGCTAAATACATGAAATAGCTTAAAATAATGGAGATCAAGGCAAGATGTGAAAAGCATTATAAAGACATATGAACTTTTCCATCAAAGTATTTGAAATCTTAATAAGAAAATAAGATGTGACAAACACATATCCCAGAGATAAAATGTAAACGGCACATCCTAGACAATTTCACCTATTTCTTGTGACATCAATAAGGCTATATGGGCCTTCCCTAAAGTTTATTTACACATATAATAGAAAAAGCTGCTAAGAAGTGAAAATGATTCATCACTTTAAGATTGCCAACATGGAACTTCTGTATAAGCATGGAAGATTAAGCACATTAATTGCAATTAAGCACATTCATAAGTGCATTCACTGGGATCCCTCCCACTAATATAAGAGTAATAGGATTTTGTTTAAAGATATGAACTCCAAAATTTAGGGAAAACAGAAGGCAAACCTACAATAATAAAATTATGGAAGATGAAAACAGATTGAAAAAAACAAAACCCTGAATCCTAAAATAACAATGAGGAGTGCTACAATATAACCTAACTTACAGTTCAAAACGTCCCCCAAATTTTAGGAACTGTGGGCAAAGCAAAGTGGAGAGAAAATTACTAAAATTAGAGGACTTTTTAAATCTGCTTGGAGAAGTTAGAGCCACAATTTCTTTCTCCACTCTGATCAGCCATATGACTATACCACCATCATGCTCATGAACACCTCTTTCCTTCTCTTTTCCTTTCTTTCTTTTTTCCTAAGAGGCTGGAAAATAGGATTTCTGAATTACAGACAATAACAGAAAATGACCAAATGGATGCAAAGTTGGTTTTGAGCTTCCTGTCCTCTTACACCAAATTGGCTGCAGATGTTGGCAACAAGATCTTTACCTTCCAAGCATAAACTGGAAACCACCTAAGACAAAATAACAGAGAACTCCTCTCAAGTTGTGCTAGAATTAAAAGAACCCACTTGCCAGTGCAGGAGACATGAGAGACATAGATTGATCCCTGGGTCCAGAAGGCTTCCTGGAGGAGAGTACGGCAATTCACTCAGGTATTCTTGCCTGGAGAATCCCATGGACAGAGGAGCCTAGCAGGCTGCAGTTCATAGGGTCAAAAAGAGTTAGGCATAACTGAAGCAACTCAGCATACACCTCTGTATTACATCTCAAGTTAACAACAAGCACAAAAAAAACCAGTCAATAGCAGCCTACTGCTTGGGGAGGGCCAAGAGTATGGAGACAAACCCAGGAAAACCTAAAACAGAATAAAAAAAAAAAGAGAGAGAGAGAGAGAAAGCAACTCGATGATAAGAATAAGATAATCATAGAGAAGTTCAAATCAGGCTACACACAAGAGAGACCACTGTAACAGTAAAACCCAAACAATCAAAATCCTATCTGAACTAAATATCCCACAGGAATGGCCACTGCCCATTATGAGAATTACTATCTCAGATTGCTCCTCTATATACCATGTCAGCATTCAGTGAGACATTGTGAGACACACTAAAGCCAAGGAAAAGCAACCCTCTGGCAAAAGGCAAANGAGAGACCACTGTAACAGTAAAACCCAAACAATCAAAATCCTATCTGAACTAAATATCCCACAGGAATGGCCACTGCCCATTATGAGAATTACTATCTCAGATTGCTCCTCTATATACCATGTCAGCATTCAGTGAGACATTGTGAGACACACTAAAGCCAAGGAAAAGCAACCCTCTGGCAAAAGGCAAATCAATCAACCAAGACTCAGTGATAAACTAGATTATGTATCTATCTACTTCTATGTTCTTCAGTCACCAAGTAATGTCTGACAATTTGAAACTCCGTGGACTGCAGCAT